>JAVTVY010043596.1:0-21652 GCA_036873755.1 Hanleya hanleyi | reverse complement strand
TATGACATTTTGGGTATTACGTATATTAAATTATCTGGTATTCTATTTGACTGTACGATGCCGTCATATTTTGACGAATTCATGCTGATATCTACACAGTGTATAATAAGCCTATTGGAATTCGACGGTTTTATCAATATACAACGTCAACAGACCCTTATAATAGTGGATCTATCTGATTTCTTCACTTAGCAGGAGATGTAATACACGTTTGCCATATTTACACGTTCGACGTACGCGCCTCTGAGAATGGGTTTAGTAACAATAGAGTTCATTTTGACCATTGCCTCGGTCAATGGAACGTATTGATTCTAACGTATTTTTCTCGACACCTTTTATCATCGAGTGTTGGGCAGGCTATATGTAAGTTTGTTTTGACACCTTAGAATGTTTCCTTTAGACAAATACCAAACAACCTATCGCCGTACACCTATACTAATGAAGGATATACGGCAACATATTTTATTTGACAATGTATGTTTTGCCTTTCAATTATCCAATCCATTGTATGAACTGATGGTATTATTCTTTCTTTGAAGTCGATTATTTGCGAACTTAATTGCTAACAGTTATAGCTGTTTATGCAATGAACGTATAATACGTCAGCTCGAAAAATTGCTAAAAAACATGAACTCGATCAAACGCATGTTTTACATGCTCCCAATATATATAATCGAACTTTGTGATAATTATACCATATGAAATCGTTAGTACATTCGACCAATTTATATCTTCCTCGGCCTATAAACACGTTGTTTAAAAATAACGTGCACATTTAAAACTTATTATTAGCACATTCCTCAGAAATGTGTTTTGCCGCTGTTTACTTCCGGTTTAGAAGATATGTGGTCGCAGTGGTTAAAAGAGACAGATATAATATACATGCCGAGTAGTACGAGAAAATAATATAGCGGCATTTTCTCTATATTGCCGAATAAAATAGCTGGACTCTTGCTGTTGAGTAGATATTTCAGTTGCATGTTACTAAATTGTGGTTTGGACTATAGGGTAATATATACAATACGTGCATAGAATGTTAATGGTCACGATGGTCCATACTTCATGTAAGGAACCACGAGAGAGATAGGCTTCTCACTATTGAGGCATGCCTTCTATTTCGTAGGGGGTGGGGGAGGGGTTGACTGGTAGGTTTGATAGATGTGCAAGTTATAAACATATTGACTCGTATTTTCTCATCAGCGGTGGAATGGAGACGGTAGTTTGAATTATATTTCTGCTCAGCGGTAGAGACGGCACTTTGGATAGTATTATTTAGCGGCAGATTGAGACGGCGTTTTGATAGCCTACCCCTTTTGTTCAGCGGAGACTTGAATACGGCGGTTTGGAGGCTGTCATTTGTATACAGCGTATTATAAGAACTAGGTAGAAAACCTTTCCGGCACTTTTTCACTGCAAGCGCAAATAGGGAGATCGCGTGCCCTTTCTATACTACTTATCGCGCACTACTCATCGCGCATGCGCAGTCGACCCATTCTACTGTAGGGTGCAAGCCTGGCCCATGAAATCTCAGGTAGTAAAAACCCCAGGTCTCTCGCCCCACCCTATCCCGCGCCATACCTATGCGATCCGCTGTGCAGTGAGTAAAGCGGAGTAGGAGGAGGAGGCGGAGGAGTCGGACACGCGCAAGGCTTTGGTGTAAGACCTCCCATTGAAAAGGTAATATCCCGGACAAAAGACTGACAATACAACTTGCAGCAGATCCTTTGTCAATTATATTTCGTGAGTCTTACACCAAATCGTTGCCCGAGTCTTACACCAAATCGTTGCCCGAGTCTTACACCAAATCGTTGCCCGAGTCTTACACCAAATCGTTGCCCGAGTCTTACACCAAATCGTTGCCCGAGTCGTACACCAAATCGTTGCCCGAGTCGTACACCAAATCGTTACCCGCGGCCAACGGATTATACTAGGTAGATATTGACTCATTCTTTTTCAACAGTGGTGGAATGGAGACGGTGGGTTGAATGTTAGATTTTTGCTCAGCGGTAGAGACGGTACTTTGGATACTATTGTTATTTAGCGACAGATGGAGACGGCAGTTTGATAGCCTTCTCCTTTTCCTCAGCTGAGGATTGCAGACGGTGGTTTGGAGGCCATCATTTGTATGCAGCATATTACGAGACGGGGATTAGACAGAGCTTTAAATCCCATTTGTTTCACCGGCGTGGTTTGATGGCACTTTAACCCTATCTGGCCTAGACGATTTGGGGTGTATCGCAGCCGGGGGGCGGAAAGTGCCCCCCCCCCCTATATATTTTCTCTAAGGCTAGAGCGCTGAAACTTACCACACAGTATCTTGGGTTCAAGCTCTACTGGAAAATGCAAAAAAAATCAAGATGGCCGCCAGGTGACGTCACAGTGACGTAATCTTCTCGGAAGCCATTTTTCGGCCTTTTTGGGGTCGATTTTTCAAAATTTTTATTTTTCAGATTTTTCTCTCGAAAAAAAATCTAATAAAATAGAAAATAATTAGTTTTGCATAAATAAAATGTGAAGAAATGGAGCGAAAAGATTAAAAAACACGACTTTCGCGGATACCACATGGCCGTCATTTTGAATTTACCCATGATCCTCTGCCCGGGGGTTAATGAAAATAGGCTCAAAATGACCCCAATAAGATAAGCTTTCAGCATCCTCGGTTTTGTCGTTTCGGAGCAGCAGAGAAAGTTCAATAGGGGGCCCTATGTAAAGTATTATTGCATGTCTAACTACCTTTTTTCATAGAATCACAGGTTAGCTGATTACTACAGAGGCAATACAGTTGGTGGCCAATATCATATACCAAAATGTTCCCCAAACCTTGCTGAATGTGAATATGACACCCCTTTGAACAAACAATGAAAATTGAAGAATAAAATTACAGAAACAAAGCGTCTCGGCACTGCCAGCAGAAGTCAATAAAGAATAAACACACACTCTTGAAAGATGGCCCTAAAAATTGTACGGAACCACTGCTACACTGCGGAACCAAAGACTAAGTCAGAAGAGAAAATTCCATCGGAAAGTATTTTTAAAGATTTTTGATCATTTACTATGTCAAAATAATTGTCCAAGGCAATGATAATTCGTGTCAGCCAATATGAAGGACAGTCCAATTCTGTGTAGAGCTCCCAAGACAGACCTGTGTGTCACAGTCCTGTCACCAACTTGTGTTATTTTAAAAAGCTAATACATCTAAACCAGTTTGTGCAGTCAGTGAAAGAAATGCCCTGGATTCTTTCTATTCAATCCCCAACTGCCTATTGTGGTCCATTCATTCACACAAAGAAGCTGCATAATTAATTGCCAGTTGACACATATCTGTGATTTGATCCACATGTCGGGTACACAAAATTTCTAGACTAAGACAATTACTGATGAAGTAAAACCAAAATATTAAAAATACTTCCCAAATCAATTTTCATATCTAAACATAGTCTTTTTTGTAGAACATACTATACAGAATTTTCTTAACTACTTTCCAATATTGTTTAATATTTATGTACTTCTGCTGGCTGTCCCAAGAACCATTGTTTTTGTAATTATATTCTCCAATTTACATTGTTTGTTCGAAGAGGTGTCATATTCACATTCAGCAAGGTTTTTATACCTCTGAAATAAATATGGTTCCTAGAAGAATAGAAGGACTTGACAGCAAAATTGAAGGAAATGGTGTCCTTCATTTAAGTTCAAAACTAACATGGGTTTCAGCACTGCGGTCCCCACCGGTTATTTCATGTTGTACTTCTGAAATAATGTCATCAACCTATTAGTAATAACTATAAAGGAATATATTGTAGATGATTCGGCATGTGTGTGTATAAACAATGTACACTGCATCTCATACCTTAGGTTAGTATCAGATGAGGCTGAGAAGCTGTGTAACATTTGGTGCCCCAGGGGTGGGGACATTCTCCCGAGGGTAGTGCATAGGTTGAATAAGTGTAGCATCATATAATCCCCCGGAATATATGAGAATTGGGGGGTGGGCGGGGCTTAGTTCAGGAGATGTAGCGTGGGGTCGAGAAGTTGTGGACAGGAACAATTTTCTAAGTTCAAAACAACTTTCTTGAACAAGGACAGGGACAAGAACAGGGACACGGTCGTCCACGGATATGATTTAGATCCCAATATTAAGCTTTCCGCAGATAAATCTATGGGCTCAATAAAATCTGTTCATTTTTTCAAGGAACTATTGTCCGGAAATTATATTTTAACTTTGTTTCCAGGTGTCGCCACTTATAGGTGGATCAGCACAAAAAACTATCACATGGTCTTGTTACCTGTACCTCTTACCTGGACTTGGCACTGAGATGTTCTTGAATTAATGTATCTATATCAGTGGCTTATAAATCTGCAAGGCCACTGTCTCTGTTTAATTCATTTGTCGGAGAAATGTATATACATGTACATGTTCCAGGTCCTAAAATCACCATACTGTACACAATTGAATGGCATGGTTGTAGACCAGCAACTGAATGCACTTTAGATACAAATGGCTTCAGACTATTTTGACAGTCATAACTGTGAACCAATCACTGATGTGCTATCTATGCAAATGAGAATATGGAATAGGTACCCAAACAGAGACAGCCACTTCATCATACAATCCAGATGGAAAATTTGCATATAACAGAAAATGTAGATAGAACACAAATATCCAATATCGGACAGAGCTTAAAACAATAGGTGTCTTCCCCAAGACAAAAGCAATATGCACAACAAATTAGAAGTTCATTGACGAAGGCATTAGGAAGCTATCCGACCGAAAAGATTAAACAAAAGGGAGTTTGCATGTAATGAGACTTGTAGATAAAAACTTGATACACATTGTCTTATGATTAGAGGATGTACCTGTGCGGCGCCATTTTTTAGAAATTGATCATTGACCCAGTGGCGCCACCTTCATGCAGATGTTGCTGAAATGCAATAGCAACCTACATGTACATCTTGTCGCAAGGAATGCATTTGGCAAATTTTGGAAGGACCCGATCAAGCATTTGGAATTTATCGCTTGCGAAGAATTTGAACTGACATCCGTGAACTGGAACGGACACGAAGAAGCGAAACTCAGTGGCGCCACCTTCAGGCAGATGTTCCTGAAATGCAGTAGCAACCGGCGTCTTGTCGCTAGGAATGTGTATACCGAAGTTTGGGAGAATCCAACAAAGCATTTGGAAGTTATCGCTTGCAAAGAATTTGAACCGACATCCACGGACAGGAACGGACACGAGGAATCGAGACCCAGTGGCGACACCTTCAGGAAGATGTTGGTGAAATGCCATAGCAGCTGGTGTCTTGTCGCAAGGAATGCGTATGCCGAGTTTCGGGTGAATCCGACAAAGCGTTTGCACGTTATCGCTTGCAGAAAATTCAAACAGACGTCCACTATGGAAGACGGTAGCGGCCACTCGCCTTCTCGCACACTCGCCCAGTATTTTGCTGACACGAGAAGTGGAGAAGTCGAGAACTCGAGGCGAGAAGTCGGGAACGCGAGGCGAGAAGTCGAGAACACCGAGGCGAGAAGTCGAGGCGAGAAGTCGAGATTGCGAGGCGAGAAGTCAAGATCTTTCTCGACTTCTCGCCTTTTCGTCTTTGCTTTGTGGCAAAAAGGCGAGAAGTCGGATAATCGAGCAAGCGAGGATGGACGGATTCTCGCGTTCGCGACTTCTCGCCCTTTTCAGATTAGGCGAGAAGGGCGAGAACATTCTCGACTTCTCGCCTTCCGGTCTCTTCGATCATGCGTGTAAGTGACCGGAAGGCGAGAAGTCGAGAGTGTTCTCGCCTTTTCGACCGTTTCACATTAGGCGAGAACATTCTCGACTTCTCGCCTTCCGGTCTCTTCGATCATGCGTATAAGAGACCGGAAGGCGAGAAGTCGAGACTGTTTTCGCCTTCTCGCCATCTCGCTCTTTTCAGATTAGGCGAGAAGGCGAGAACATTCTCGACTTCTCGTCTTCCGGTCTCTTCGATCATGCGTATAAGAGACCAGAAGGCGAGAAGTCGAGAATGTTCTCGCCTTCTCGCCCTTTTCAGATTAGGCGAGAACATTCTCGACTTCTCGCCTTTCGCTCTCTCCGATCATGCGCATAAGAGACCGGAAGGCGAGAAGTCGAGAATATTCTCGCCTACTCGCCCTTTTCAGATTAGGAGAGAAGGCGAGAAGACGAGAACATTCCCGACTTCTCGCCTTCCGGTCTCCTCGTTCATGCGTTTAAGTGACCAGAAGGATAGAAGTCAGGAATGTTCTCGACTTCTCGCCCTTTTCAGATTAGGCGAGAAGGCGAGAAGGCGAAAACATTCTCGACTTCTCGCCCTCCGGTCTCTTCGATCATGCGTACAAGAGACTGGAAGGCGAGAGGTCGAGAATGTTCTCGCCTCATCTGAAAAAGGGCGAGAAGATGAGAAGCCCCGAACGCGAGAATTCGTCCATTCTCTCATGCTCACCTTCTGGACTTCTCGCCGTTTTTTAAAAGGGCGAACGCGAGAATCCTTCCATCCTCGCTTGCTCGACTTCTCGCCTTATTGCCACAAAGCAAAGACGAGAAGGCGAGAAGTGGAGAAAGATCTCGACTTCTCGCCTCGCAATCTCGACTTCTCGCCTCTCGTTCTCGACTTCTCGCCTCGCGCTCTCGACTGCTCGCCTCGCGTTCTCGACTTCTCGACTTCGCGTGTCAGCTGAATATAGGGCGAGTATGCGAGAAGGCCATTGGCCGCTACCGTCTTCCATAGTCCACGGACATCCACGGACACAAGGAAGAAAGACCCATTTGACCCAGTGGCGCCACCTTCAGGCAGATGTTGCTGAAATGCAATACCAACTGGCGGCTTGTCGCAAGGAATGCGTATGCCGAATTTCGGAAGAATCCTACAAAGCGTTTGGAAGTTATCGCTTGCGGAAAATTTAAACAGACATCCACGGACGTACACGGACATCCACGGATATCCACGGACACAAAGAAGCGAGAACCATTTTAAACTCGCCATTTTACAGGGGAACAAAAATACACATTGAACATGGGGATGCGGGCATGTGAATTTCTACCGTTTTTCGCTATTTTATGTTTTGGTAAGACAAACTGTATCATTCGGCCTGGTGCTTACACCTTATCGGAGTCACAGTACTCAGATATAGGTTCTAGACCCGCCAAATAAACCTGATACTCATCGGGTAATCCACAGCTTATGGTATCATGCGGGTCTACCGTGTTAAAAGATTTGTCCTTTTTAAAATGTATATACTATGCCAAGCCATGGATAACTCATGGTCCATTCTGGTATATCACGGTTTGCCATGGTAAACTGTGGTATATGCAGGATGATAAATGTAAGGTGAGTCATGGCAACGTGTACGAAATGTATCAGGAATTAAATGTATATCTCGGGTGAACTGCAATAACCTAGTAAATCAGGAAATAAATGCCACGATGAATCTGGCTGTTACATGTCACAGTGTATAATTTACCATGGTAATATCATGAACATCGTTGCATAACTGGTGATACTGTGCTAAACTGAGAAATGTACCATGTCATGATCAAAACACCACGGTAAAGCCGATAATGTCTTTTTTTACCGCTTGCGCTAGCATCCGGACAAAACTTCGATAGTCTGCAGCGTGACACATGTAGACAGCATAGCAATTCCATGAATACCGGTAGCCATCACATTTGAAATAGGATACAGCACGGTTTGTAGTTTTCACCCCTAGAGCAATTTTGTCCGAAGGGTATTGTCGCCATCACGTACGTCCGTATGTTCGTACGGACGTCCGTCTCCAATTTGTCGTTACTACGATATCTCAAGAATAATTATGTCAAAGAATACCAAACTTACATCACAGATGCATATATTCACAAAGCAGAAGCCTATTGAAAATCAGCGACATTGACTCATATTTTTCCAGGTCACCAGGTCAATCTGTGTCAATTGTCATGAATTGTGACCCCCATATGTCAAGACTGTCTATGCCTAAGAGCACTCATATTATTTCACGTATTTATATGGTCTCAACGCCGTTGAGATTGACCTATTTTTCTGGGTCACTGGGTCAAATTTGTCCGTTTATCTCTAGCCGCTTATTACTACCATATCTCAAGTAGATGAGACCTAGGCTTAGTGACCTTACACTAGACACATGTCAACTCATGGACTACAGCCAAAATTGTCTTCAGGGTATTGCGATGTATGTATGTACGTTCATCGATCTTTGTTTTCTCATTATCATCATATCTTGAGAAATATGAATGTGCCTCGGTACACCAAACTCACATCACACATGCAGGTGGTAACAAAACAGAAGCCTATCGAAAATCAATGAGACTGGCCCAGTGTTTTGGGTCACCAGGTCAGATTTTCAATTTGTCACCATTCAATTATCTGAAGAAAATGACTCACTTGGAGCTCCAAACTGGCAGAACACGTGCATGCGGCCATAGTCTAGAGCAGAAGTGTATCCCAAGGTGAGATTGGCCTATTTGTTCACTGGGTCAAAGTTGTTCCTTTTGTTACCTTGTTAATGGTTTTTGACTACCGGTACTGTAAATCAAGAATGATTATGCCTAGGCTAACTTAACTTTATACATTGGACACATACTTGGGCTGCAACCAAAACCGACATTGGAGTATTGTCATCATGTCATCATGTGAGTACATGTGTCTATGTCTGTCATTACCACCATGTCTCAATATATACGAGTACCAAACTTAATCACATAGCCATGTGATCATGGTGCATAAACCTTATAAATAATTACTCAGATTGACCTATATTTTCTGATTCACTGCAAGGTTGAACTGCCAATGTTATCACCAATTGCTTGTTGTCTTCAACTGCTTGTTCTTCAACAAGGATCCGGAATTAGTGCGAAGGTCGAGGGCTTCTCAGTGCTGTGCAAGGTTGATGTTATCGTATCTCGCTCAACCAGCGGCTTTTCATATAAGGACACCGTACAACCTACGATCATAATGGTACTCAGAAAAACAAGCAAGTTTGGAACTCCGGGTTTAACTCCACGCACCTCCACGAAACAATCAGGGATGTGATAGCGTAAATTTCCGCTAGCCAATCCGAGTAATCTAACAGGACAGAACATTAATTTCTCTGAATTCAGGAAAACATCGCTCTAATTTGATTAGAGTAGAGTATATCCACTCATGCGTTGATCTGATTAGCATGATTGGATGGAAGCCTGGGAAGACAGCACTTAGTTCGTACATTTAGTCTGACTCGTGCATTCCGATCCCCTGCCCCTATAATGTGGAATTTTCTAGTGTAACAAAAAGAAGGACAACTTAGAAAAGATCATAAACATCATACAAGTATCTTCTCATGCCTATTTCTCACATCTTCATTACCTCAAGCCAATTTCTACGTTCCCACTTCGAACTACCCTTGATATATCTGCTCCCCCCCCCCCCACCCAACCCCTTCAATGTTCAAAGAACTTTCATGTATAAATACACATGAGACCTTCTTGCCCTCGAAACCATTTGAATTTCGAAATCTTTCATAGGAGAGCGTCATCGATTTGTTGGCCGATGTATTGGGCAAAATGCGATCAAAATGCGCAAACAGCTGTTCCTGGCCTGCCCAACGACGAATAGAACAAACGGATCAGAGCAAACATGGGCTAAGATTGAACTTTCTGAAATGGCGATTCTGATTGGACAAGAGCAGCCAGGAATACATCTAACGGGCAAGAACGAATATGACAGATGCAACGCCAAATGACGGTTTCTGATTGGAGAAGAGCATACGTTAACGTATCCAACGCGGCTCCCTCGGCTTGGGAATGATGTACAATTGGGAAAAATAAACTATATGAAAACTTGTGAACAAGGTAATATTTCTTTCTCTCATCTGTCTGCATCATGGGGTCAAGGCGTTAAGATAAAGCGTTAAGGCGTTAAGATAGGCGTTTAGTTGTTAAGATAGGCTTTAACCCTATCTGGCCGGGGGGGGGGCAAAATGGCCCCCCTACCAAACTTTCTGCGCTATCTCCGGAACGACAAAAAAAGAGAGAGCTGAAACTCCGTGACTTTATAGTTTATCATATTGGGGTCATTTTGAGCCTATTCGTATGACCCCCCGACGAGAGCATCATGGGTAAATTCAAGATGGCGGCCATGTGGGACCAATTTATCATGCTGTTTTTGCGGAGAAATTGCATAAATAAAAATTTCTGAAAATCTGACCGAAAAATCGACCAAAAATGCCGGTTTTGAAAATGACAATACTGTGACGTCATCATGGCGGCCATCTTGGATTTTTTCACATTTTCTGGTAGAGCTTGACCCAAGGGTATAGTGTGGTAAGTTTCAGCTCCCTAGCTCGAGGGATATGAAAAATGATTAGGGGGAGCCATTTCGGCATCCCCCCCCCCCCAGGCCACGACAGGTCCCAAAAAGCCCAGGCCAGATAGGGTTAAGGCGTTGCGTGTGAGTCCCCTTCCTTCGCTGTAAGTATTGCTATGCATATAACATTGAATTGCCTGGGGCATAGTCAGCACCTCCGGAACTTCCCTTTCTCTACTACTCATTATTGCGCATGCGCACACTTATCGCCACCAGTCTGGTTCTACCCGATAAGAGTTTCAACAAGATGCCACTCATGTTTGGCTATAACCCGAGGCTAACGGTTTACAAACGAATTTGTATGACCACTCACTCTCTCACTCACTCATTCAACCCCCATTCATCCACCTCCTCCACTTCTTCCTCCGCTTCCTCCCCACTCAATCCCACTCAGTCAATCACTCACTCAACCCCATTCATCCTCCTCCACTTCCTCCTCCTTCCCCTCCACCTCCCCACACTTGCTCTGAGGTAACTCTACCACTTAGCCAGAGAGAACATGGCCACCTCTCCCCAAACGTGCCTCTTTGCATTTTCGAATCTCGCCTTTCTCTACTACTCCGCGAGTGCGCAGTCGCATATTATTTCACTATGATCCCCACACGATTCGTTCGGACCAGGTTGCGGCTTTCTCCGGCGTTTTCCGGCCTTACTGCAGCCCTGGCTGCGGCCGAATGGTCATGATTTTAGCCTTTTACTACTACTTTCGCATCGTAACTTAACATCGCATCGCACCCTCGTATATACACGGATCGTAACTTCGCATAACACTTTCGCGAATCGCAAAGCAAGTTCGCCTTTCTGTGTCTTCGCATCGTTAAAACGCAACTCATCGCTTCTTCGCCCATCACATCGCAACTTTGCCGTTTCGTACTCTATACTATTCCACGAAACCTTCGATAGCTCATCTTGGCCATAACAAAAAGAACAGTATATTGAGGTACCCTTGTAATTTGAATCCACACACTGATATATCAAATTATGATCGACTTTGAAATGAGAATACAACATCCAAACACAACAGCCATATACTCACCGATTTCATCCAGCAGTTCAAGTCGCGTTCTTGGCAAAGTAAAATGCAAAGTTACGAGAACCCAATACCACCAAACCATGTTTACGATCAGGTTTTGCACAGCAGTGTTGTCGAATAATACACCTCTCCGATACTCCCCAAGGGTTCAAACATGACAGTTTTATCTACTGCTGTAGCTGATCAAGTATGTAAATATATCATATGAATTGCGCTTCCATCATAGGTCGATAATCAGCCAGTACTACACTACACTAGTTTAGAAATTCTCACAACAAAACAAAGCATGCCCGCTTCCCGGTAAACGTGATTACTTAATAAGATTGATTTGATTGTTCAATGTATCTATGATAGCTCATCTAATGACATTCTGCTCGACCACCACTCCCCTTTCCGCCTCGCTGTGCAAACCAGGAAACCTCTTCATATTATTCCGTCCTGTATGAAGATGCCACTGAAATTAATTTCATCGGAATTTGTTCTGTTTTCTCAGTTAAATATGAACCCGGAAGAACGGGGATAGGATGTGTAATATAATGAAGACCAATCAAAGAATATGTGAGCAAACAAACGTTGTGATTGACTAGACATAACTGACTTCTTCGTAACACTCTGGTTAGGGCGATTGCAACTGACGTTGCCTTGAAACACTCCCTTGAAACTTCAACTCTTCCAAACATCTTGAATATACTACCATAGATTTCATCAACAGATTGATATTGTGTTTTGTTGGTTGCCTAGAAACGTTGGCATCAAAGGAAATACTGAAGCTGATGAAATGTCTGAGGCAGCCCTAGATAATGAGGTTGATCCTACTGGAATCTTATCTCATACCCTCTATCTGTGCTTTTGTGAGAAAGCGGTTTCAATCTTTATGGGATGCATTGGGTAATAATAAACTTCATGAGTTCCAAAAAACTGTAGGCTATACTCATCTGAGCAGGCGGAAACGTTTCGATCAAGCCATGATCCGGCGATGTAGAATCGGCCATTATCTCACGAACATTTACTAAAAAAGAACTAGCCCCAAGGTGTATTCTGTGCCGCGAAGATCTCCTAGTGAAAAATATTCTGATCGAATGTATCGATTTTAAGATTGTAAGAGATTCTTTTTATCGAGCATGCAGTTGCTTTTGAAAGTTTCGCTTCGTATAAATTGTAATGTATGTACCTGTTTTTAATGTGTTGTGTGGATTACTTTTGGATTATTAACTTGTTTTTGTTGGAATGCTTAGAATTTTGTTTGATCGTCGCTACATAGCTGAAATATTGCTGAACGCGACGTTAAACGTTAGTTATCCCTCTCTCTCTTGACGGTCTTTTCCTGTAAATGGGCCTTTCATCAAAATTCAGGTTTATGGGGACAGCAAGTTCTGCTGGTATTACGTTCAGCGTAGACAGCGGACATTGTCGACCTTACACATGTCGGCATTAATTCCACTCAAGGGACACTACTCTCTACTTACTTTCCCCTAGAAATAAGACTAAAGACTTGAAAGAGAGTATAATTTATGGGGACATTATCGAGAGAGCTACAATTATGGGCAACACGTGAGAGTAGGTTTGTGGGAACATGTGTGGGAGAGTTTGGTTTGTGAGGACCATGGGTTGCTGTTTCCTTTTCCAATAATAGTATTATTATAACAACAGTATATTTTTCTGCACTCGATGGCCGTAAGCGGAAAACATTATAGAATTGTGTTCATTATACAAGTTTATGTATGTATATTATGTCTGTATATGTGTTTGCATGTATCTATACGCTTTAGCCCCTCTGGGGCACAAATTATCGCAATAAACTATATATTTATAAATGGTATAACAGACGTGTAAGAGATCATATATTGGCTAAGATTAATTCCGCGACAATAATAGGATGCAAATCCGGTGTCAAATGACCATTAGATTTTACTGGCATTTGTACCAAAATAGAAATAGAAATAAAAGTATATGTAATTACTGTAGGAGAAAGACAAATCGTATGGGTAAATTGTAGTACTTAAACACATCTCAAAACAGCTTGGTCTTCAAAGACAAAACGGTTACATGTAATTTTAATTTCAAATTTTTACATGAAGCCCTGGTATTGGAAACCATATATTGTAATAAATGAATTGGGTTTAACTTTGCATTCGGCAATATTTTAGCCATATGGCGATGAAAGCAATGGTAATGAAATAAAGCAGGGGCTGTCTAAAAGCAGATAAAATCTAAAATATTACCAATTTTGTAAATCTGAAAGGTGAGCTTGCTATATATTTTAAAAACTAAAAATTTGGATGAAGTGACAAAATGGTGAATAGATGTTCGACTAGTATCGGTAAAACTATTTTAATATATACATTTCCAATAAAATTAGCTATGGCTGTACTGAGTGTTTTTTTAGATAACATGTTTACAAGGTACATGTAGGTAAAGTCCCAAAATAACTCACGAAATGTGACATAAATCGAGAAATCCGAATGATCTGAATTTCAATAGGCTTCTTGCCCTATAGTCGGTAAACATGTGTACCAAATTTGGTTTGTCTGTGCTAAGCGGTTTTGGAGATTTTGTGTTTACAAGGTAAAATGGACAGACGGACGGACGGACGGACGGACTGACTGACGGCGATCGCAACGACAATACCCTTCGGGCAATTCTTGCCCGAGGGGTAAACAGAGGTGTACAGTTTATGGGAAACCCCTATTGCCTTCAACAAATTTAAAATACACTGTTCGTCGCTACTATCGAAAATCTTGGAATACTGATCAATCTGGTAATATATATCCCTCGCTGGAGCAAAATCGACAGTCAAATGCTGCCTTTGCACCTGTGCCTATGTTAGCATTGTCAGCAATGCAAACGTGCCCAACAAAACACGACGTCGTAGTGGTCACTTACTAGGTGATCATAATACTCCAAGATAGAGGGAACAGTCTTGTCACGGATCGGTATTTCTATATACCTCCAACGTGACGCTATGTTGTGCATTGAAATTATTTGTTTATTGCTGTTAATGAGTTGTAATGTTTATTGCATTGGTTGTAATGTTAATTGGATTGTTATAATGTTTATTGGATTATAAGTTAATATATTGCTGCCGTGTATTGAAGTTTGTATATGTTTTCGTGTACAGTTGATTTTGTCACGCTGCCCCATGGTCAGTGTTTAGCTTGTTGGAATGACCTGCACGGGTAGTTATTTCGTGATAAAATTGTTATGGGGACATGCTGTGTGAGTAATGTTTGAGGCCCATCGGTTGAGAGATAAAGGTGTTATGGGGACATAGTGCGAGTCCTAATTGTGGGGTGTCGCTTGAGGGAGGAATGTGTTATCGGGACATGTGTGAGTAATGTTTGTGGGGCGTCGCTTGAGAGAGAACGATGTTGTGGGAACATGTGTGAGTAATGTTTGTGGGGCGTCGCTTGAGAGAGAACGATGTTGTGGGGACATGTGTGAGTAATGTTTGTGGGGCGTCGCTTGAGAGAAAACGATGTTGTGGGGACATGTGCGAGTAATGTTTGTGGGGCGTCGCTTGAGAGAGAACGATGTTGTGGGGACCTGTTGTGTGAGTAATGTTTGTGGGGCGTCGGTTGAGAGAGAAAAATGGTATGGGGACATGTGTGAGTAATGTTTGTGGGGTGTCGCTTGAGAGAGAAATGTGTTATGGGGACACGCAGTGTGAGTAATGTTTGTGGGGCGTCAGGTGAGATAATTCTTATGGGGACATGTAGTTTTTGATAGATAGTAAATGTATCGTACATAATCAGCAGTATTTCGCGGGAATAAAATGCAACAAGAGTTCAATTGAACCCAAAATACGCCCGTAAAAATATACAGTTGATATATATAACATTTTTATCTCCTAAATGTTGTTATATACAAAGGTTAACAATATAAATGACCCTACTGTTTGTATCGTTGCAATTGCTATGATACTTACAGGCCCTGCACACCGCTCCGGTTATAGCCCGGTCGTTTCAGATGGACGGACGGACTGAAAAAGATTCATTGACAGCTAATACTGGACATAACAGGATGTCACGAACAAAGTCTGTCAAGGCTGGAATGGAGTACAGGCGTTGAGCACAAGGACCTTGTCGTACAGATTCATTCTTGGCGATGAACTCAGGAATGGGTCGAAATGAGATGCGAGACCAAGATGCCGTCCATGTCAGAGATTTCCTTTCCAGGGCGTGAAGTTCGGATACTCTTGAAGCCAAGGCGAAGGCGGTGAGGAAGGCTGTCTTGTAGGAGACGGCTTTTAAGGTGGCTGACTGTAGTGGTTCGAAGGGTGGTCGAAGAAGTGCGCTGAGAACCACCCCGATCTCCCACTTCGGAAGCAGTTGTCGGGTACGACGAGACTGTAAGGCGAAGGCACGCAAGAGGGCTGAGATGTCATCTTGACTGACGTTGATGTCTGAAGATAGACGAAGGACCCTGGCTATCGCTGAACGGTACCCTTCAATGGTGCCGAGTTGAAACTTCCTGTCTCGGTGAAGGTGAAGAAGGAAGTCTGCCACTATTGAAATAGAGGCAGCGTTGGGATCGATGCTTCGGCCTCGGCATCAGGTGACGAAGTAGGCCCACTTAGACTGGTAGAGCTGAGATGTCGAGGGTCGGTTGGCTGAAACCATCGTTTCTGCAGCTGCTGTTGAAAACCCTTGGACTGTAAGTGCAGCCTGGATAGCCCACAAACGTGTAGGTTGAGCCACTGGGGGTTGTGATGGACTAAGCCGTGAGGTTGACTGAGAAGGTTGGTCCAGAGAGGAAGCTGGCGTGGTGGATCTGTGAGCAGAGGCAGCAGAAGTGGGAACCACGGACGCCGAGGCCACCACGGAACGACGAGCAGGATGATGCAGTCGGGTAGAGCTATCTTCTGTAGAACTTCCTGTAGCAGGGCAATCGGAGGATAGGCGTAGGCGAGGAAGTTGTCCCAACTGATGGCTAGAGCGTCGATGGCGAAGGCTCGGGGATCCAAGATCGGACTGACGAAGAGGGACAGTTGAGCATTGTTCCTTGTCGCAAACAGGTCGATGAGGGGAGGTTCCCAAATGCTGGTGATGCGTTGGAAGACCTCCGGGTGAAGCTGCCACTCGGTCTGAAGAACTGTGTCTGGACGGAAGAGACGATCCGAACGTTGAGTCGACCGGGGATGTGGCGAGGTAATAGGTGACAGTGATGATGCAGAGCCCAATCGAAGAGGGTCCAAGTCAGTTGAAACGCCAGATATGAACGGGTCGATCCCATCTTGACCGTCGTGTTGTCTGAGGCGATGAGGAGGGGCGAGTTCGATAGAAGATGACTCCAATGTTGCACAGCTAGTATGACTGCTTTCATTTCCAGAAGATTGATGTGAAGTCTGGCATCCAGAGTTGACCATCTGCCTGACACTTCTAGGTCGTCGAGATGGGCTCCCCATCCCGTATGGGAGGCGTCGGTGTAAAGATGTCGATCCGGCGTCGGGGGACGGAAGAGGACTCCCCGCATGACGTTGTGACGAGACTGCCACCAAGTCAGATGTGGATGTAGAGATGTCAACACCGGAACTTGAGGGTTGAGAGACGGCGTCTGAAGATATGGTAGAAGATGGTATTGCAGAGGCCGCACTTGGAGCCGACCGTTGGGAGTAAGGTCTTGCGCTGACAAAAATCTGATTACTAACACCTGAATCTTGGTCCATCGGTCTTCCTGGGGTCGTACTAGTTGAAGGGTCGTGTCAAACACTGCACCGATGTAACGACGTTGTTGCGCAGGCTCCAACTCTTGACTTCTGGGGATGAGGGATGATTTTTCAGATGTTGGAGGATGAGAAGGGTGAATCGGATCTGAGCGTTGAGGAGAGATCTGTATGTTGCCCAGATGAGGATATCGTCGATGTACACTTCTATGTGGATACCCCGAAGATGCAGGAAGGCCATGACTGGAGAAGTGATGCGGGTGAAGAGCCATGGCGCTACGTTGACACCGAAGGGAAGGCCGGCCGGCGATGGCGAAGCGTAGGTAATGACGATGACGATGATAGATCGGAATGTGAAGGTAGGCGTCTTGAAGATCGATCGAATCCAGCCAATCCCGGTGATGTAAACGGGCTCGGATCGATGAATATAAATGCGTCAGATCCGTCATTCATTGGGCAGCCGTCGTCCATTAAGAATTTCCAAAGGTCCATAATCCAAAGACCTGTTTCATTAATAATATTAGCACCTGAATTAACATAACCGACGTCATCTTGAAGCGAGGAGGCGGTGAAAGGTGCAGGGAGTTGAGACGTTTCAGGTCGATGATCATTCTCATCTGGTCGGAGTCTTTCTTCGGAACTAGGAAGACATGGCTGTAGAAACCGACGCTGTCCTCGGCCTGATGCAGCTCTCTTACCGCGCCCTTGGTGATGAGCGTTGCGACTGAAGATAGCAGCGTCTGAGATTTTCTGGAGAAACTGGTAGTCGTGACGGTTGGGGTCGGGCGATGAGCTTGGGCTGTGTGGGGAAGTCGAAAGTAAACCCAACCTTTAGAGTACGGAGGACCCAGGCGTCGTCTGTAATAAACTGCCAATTTTTCCAGAAGTGCTGTAGTCGCCCCCCTACCACGGGATGGTTGAATGTGTGGGAGGGGGGCGGGGGGGAGCCGGAAGTCGTTTGGCGGATGACGGGAGTGAGGAAGAGTACAGTCACTTGTTGGCATTGCCCCTTCCTCTGGAAGACTTGCCACGGGTAGAAGATCTGCCACGGGAGTTGGAAGATTTCTGTTGTGGACGAAAAGTCGATGAAGCAGTGTCGTCCCGCTGTTGCGCTGGTTTAGAAGGCTGACCTCGACCTTTATTCTTTACGGAAGACGAAGTCGGTTGAGAGGGGACGAGTCGCTGCGGAGAGAAGACGGGAGGTTTTCTCATCTCTGATACCTGGCATAACCGACGAGATGGCGCCATTCAAGATGAGCTTGGACGATAACGGCTAATGCAGAAGCTGAGATCTTGCCGACGCAGGAACCTCCGTCTTGGAGTTGGCCAAGTAAGCTGAGCGTTGAGCTTGACGAATGGAAGCGTAGAAGAAGGCGCTGGCTTCCATAACATGTCCGTTGGCCTTGTTAAGGGAGTCAATGAAACCTTCAAGGTAGGCGCGCTGGAGAGGGACGAGTTGAATCGAACCATCGGTCCTGTAGTTGGCAGGGTCGAAAATCAGACGATGAGTTGCGGACAGGAACCAGTCGGAATAAGACGTGATGCGATGAACCGCCAGCAGCATTTCTTGAAGTTGCTCCACATCCTTGGAGTTCAAGGTAAGAGATGGGGACTTGGTAGACTTCAAGATCTGGTCTAAGTCGAAATCTTGAATGGGGGGTCTGTCAGGAAGAGCCCCATCGTGAAGCTTGTATGTCTAGAAGCAAGGTTTCTTTAACTTGTGGTCATCCGCAAGTTGACGACCTAGAGATGCGAGCAATGAAGACCATTCCGGAGACGACGCACAGGTGAGAGAAGATGCTGTAGAAGGAATCGGAGGTACGACGGACGAAGCAGCAGTCATTCTCTTGCGACGAGCAGAAACAGAATCTTCGTTGGAAGGCCTGGGCATCTCAGGGACGAGAGCTGCGAGAGCCGCCATCTTGGAAGAGAAAGTCAAGGCACCCGAATCTTCAGCGTCGGCGCCGGGCGAATGTGATGACTCTGGAGCAGAAACGGGAGAGGCCGACTGTGGGCGACGATCAGGGCATTCTTCATTAGATGAATTGTCGTATCTAGCAGGAACGGAGTGGTGGATAGATGAAGCACCATCTGAAGCCTGGTAATGACGAGGAGAATCGTGAGCGTCGTGGAGTTCTGAAACGACGATGCGACGAACGAGAAGAACGACGTGGAGATATATAATGGCGTTGAGACGATCGAGAGCGACGCCGAGACGTTCGGGAACGGCGATGCGAAGACCGGGACCGAGACCGGCGACGTGGCGATCGGGAATAATGATGCAACGATCGGTGACGAGAACTTGAACGCCGGCGACGGGATGAATCCGGTAACGGAGATCGATGAGGGTGGACCCACGCCCGGCCCACTTCCAAAGCGCTAGGAGGGTTGATCGTAGAGCGCAGCTGATGCGAAGACCGGTGATGGACGGCTGATGCAGTGGAAGGCCCTGATCGGAGATCGGTAGACGGCTGAGGAACTTTCTTCTTAACTTGAAGAGGTAGGAAGTCCCATGAAGTCGGTGAACGGAGGGAAGCCGGAGTCCGCTTCAACAAAGCGGGGTCTGGAGGGTAGGCCGATGACGGGCGCTTGCCGGGTGTAGACAAAGCCCTGTTTAGAAGACGGGCCGCCGTAGTCCGTAGTGCAGATCTGACATGTGTCTGGAGAGAAGATCGAGGGGCCGACGTCCGGGCTGATCGGGGACTGGATTGTTGAAGAGTAGGACCCATCGACGGGGTCGGTAATCCAGCGCCGGTGGTGGACGGTTGAGGATCTGCGTTGAATGAACTTGCTGTTGTAGCAGTTCGACGAGAAGAATGGGTGAGATTAGGAACAATAGTCGCTAGTTGAAGGTCTATTGTCGACGCAGGTGTAGATGAAGACGATTGTGCGGCCGCACAATGGGTCTTTGTTTTCGTCGAGGGTTGTGACGAGCGGTGAGAAACCTGGGTCGAGTCTTCAGGCGAGGTGTTGAAATCCCTGTAGGCCCTGGGCAATGGTGACTTGAATGAAGAATGTTGTTTCAGAGTGCCACTGGGTGGAATTTGATTCCCCGAATCAAGCAGTAGATGTTTGCTGCCGGGAAGATCTTCGTTGATCTCCATGTCGGACAATAAATCTTTCTCAGCCTGATTTCTCTCTTTGGGGGGAAGCGAAAAGTTGCCTGAGGTCTTTAACAGGGACGCCCGACGAGCCACAGCATATTTTTGCCATGCCGCGTCGTACTCGACGCACTGCACACAGGGGATCTGCCGATAACAGATCTGAGCCCGGCATGACAAACAGGTGGAATGCCGATCATCTTTAGACCAAAACCGTGAACATGAAATACAACGCTTATATTTTACTT
The DNA here is from genome assembly GCA_036873755.1 of Hanleya hanleyi. Taxonomy (NCBI): domain Eukaryota; kingdom Metazoa; phylum Mollusca; class Polyplacophora; order Lepidopleurida; family Hanleyidae; genus Hanleya; species Hanleya hanleyi. Next base: position 1,252 of record JAVTVY010043596.1, on the reverse strand, counting down.
TAGCGCTAGTTTTACTATCCACGGAAGACTTCTCAGACATTGTAGTACAATTCTGCCAGCTAGTCTATATAGAAAATAACTCTAGGTTACGTCCAGAAACTAACTCTAACAGGAGCTCCAACTAAACACGTCTGCTCTGTAGACAATGCAGTGGGAAAGTTGTTCAAGGGCGCATGCGCAGTGCAGGTCAGCTGATCTCCCTAAGGGGAGAAAACTTTTATTCTGCAAAGGATCTCCTGAAGGAGGAATTAAGGCATAGCAATAGCAGGTGAAGATTTGAGCAATAAATTCCTCTTTATCACCACTTTGATACTCGACTTCATGTGTATTCCTCCATAACACCGCTTTGACACTCGACTTCACGTACATTCCTCCCTAACACGGCTCTGACACTCAACTTCACCTATATTCCTCCCTAACACCGCTTTGGCACCCGACTTCACGTACATTCCCCCTAACACCGCTTTGAAACTCAACTTTATGTACATTCCTCGCTAACACCGATTTGACCCTGAACTTCACGTACATTCCTCCCTAACATCGCTTTGACATTCGACTTCACGTACATTCCCCCTAACCCCGATTTGACACTGAAATTCACGTACATTCATCCCTCTATAATTTTGATAGCTGAAATGAACCTGAACCTGATAGTTATGAAACATACCTAGGCCTAAGTCATAATCCCACTGTGACACTCGACTTCACGTACATTCCTTCCTAATACTGCTGTGAAACTCAAATTCACGTACCCCCCCAGCACCGTTTTGACACTCGACTTCACGTACATTCCCCCTAACCCCGCTTTGACACTGAGCTTCACGTACATTCATCCCTAACACCGCTTTGACACTGAACTCCACGTACATTCCTCCCTAACACCGCTTTGACTTCACGTACATTCATCCCTCTATAATTTTGATAGCTGAAATGAATCTGAACCTGATAGTTGTGAAACATACCTAGCCCTAAGTCATAATCCCACTTTGACACTCGAATTCACGTGCATTCCTTCCTAACACTGCTCCGACACTCAAATTCACGTACTCCCCCCCCCCCTGAACACCGTTTTGACACTCGACTTCACGTACATTCCCCCTAACCCCGATTTGACACTGAACTTCACGTACATTCAACCCGAACACCGCTTTGGCACTGAACTCTATGTACATTCCTCCACAACACCGCTTTGACACTCACATTCATGTTCATTCCTCCCTAACACCACTTTGACACTCGACTTCACGTACAT
>JAVTVY010043595.1:0-20953 GCA_036873755.1 Hanleya hanleyi | reverse complement strand
TTTCCACCGCACCGCGGTGGAAACCTTTACACCGCGCGCGCCGGGGTCAAAGGGCAGTTCCGGTCACCTTTAGCGACGTACACCAAACAGAAGCGAGTATTTAAAATCCGTCACAGAGCTCTCGTCCAATCAGAAGCGATTCAGTCTCGATCCTCGACTTGGGGTAGAGTGTGCTAAAAATAGATTACCAGCTAGCGTGCTATAAAAGGGAAGCGGCCTGGCCGTTTCATCAGACACTCTGTCAACCACCAAGATGTTCACTTGCACAACTTGCCAGAAGCAGTTTACTCGCCCAGAAGCTTTGCGACGCCACGAGGCCTCCACCCACAACGGTACACTATATACTTGTATAACCTGCGCACGGTTATTTAATCGGGAAGATGCTTTACTGCGCCACGAACGCCCACTCCACGAGGGCGCGAAGGAACAATGTAATGAATGTGGTCAACTCTTCAAACGACGCAGTCAGTTAAGACGGCATCAGCGTTTGATTCATGGTCCGTCTCTACGGTTTGGGCGACAACTTCCTACTGAAGAGGAGCCGCGGAAGGTGAGACCCAGTGAAGATAAGCCCGGGGAGACGAACCCCATTGGTGATGCGATCACGGAGAGTCCGCCTATACCCACAGTTCAGAAGAGCCTAGATATCCAGCCAGTCCCTAGCATTGCTGTTGCCAGTCATACGCCTGACGACATCGGACATTTTCTGGAAGATGCAGTGGATATTCCCAGCGATGTGTTACAGGACGCCCATCCAGTGAATGACATCGATCGGCGCCAATGGCCCATGATGCGGCACATTTTCCACCGTGATCGCCCCATTCCAGATATCTACAATTTCCCACTGACCCACCTCACCCGTCTACGCAGCTACGTGGAAGCCATCTTCAAAGATCAAACTACGGCCTTCAAATTGAATGTTGCTTTCGGGTACATCTTACGTCACAAAAAGACGGACCAGTTACGGTATTATTACGCCAGTAATAACAGCCATGTGTTTGACCAACCGCTCACCATCATTAACCGGGGGTCACTAGAGACGATGCTGGAGATACTGGACACCGTGGAACCCTTGAGATGGGCACATCGTCAACGCCCCAACATACAATGGGTCGTAGAGAAGGTCACCAATGCCACGTTCTTCCTTACCAAGCTGACCGACCACCGCCATCGGTTGAATGCGTCACCCGCGCCCTGATGAATACCATAAGATGCCGCACATAGTCTCTATGTCTACATGCTGATCGTTGACTTGAGCTCAGTAAACACTTGTACATAATGTGACGGTGCGTTAAATAATAAAACATGGTGTTTGATATTTCAATTTGTTTTGCTGTGAACATACTAAACATACCCAAGGCGGCTCCCCCAGCCTGGGTATGATGTAACATTGGGGATAATAAACTGTATAAACCTTGCTGAACTTGTTGTTATTCATGACAACCGCTTTCCGCTATACTTGGATGAAATATATACAGAATTCCCTGTCTGCGCATGCGCAGAATGGTGACAACGGCCGAGCCACTAGTCCAGTCCGATGCCCCTTCACGAATGCTTCACATGGATACCTCATACAACTCCACTGGACCATTAGGGACTCCCCTAGATCCCAAAACGTCTATTTCCATACCCTTTCCGCGGTGGAAACCTTTGCGCGCCGGGGTCAAAGGTCAGTTCCGGTCACGTGAACGGAAGCGGAAGTGACCTCCGGACCGAAGATCATCCAGAGAGTGACATCTCTCGGCGCCATTGGTCCACGACACGGCACTGTTTCCACCGTCATCGCCCTATTCAAGATATCTACACTTTCCCACTGACCAACCTCACCCGTCTACGCAGCTACGTGGAAACCATCTTCAATGACCAACCTACGGCCTTCACATTAAATGTAGCATTTGGGTACATCTTATGCCATAAGATGACGGGTGAATTGCGCTATTTCTATTCCAGTGCCTTCAACCCAGTGTACGACCAACCGTTTACCATCATTAACCGGAGGTCACTAGAGATGATGCTGAACCAAGTGGAACAATTGGATGCCTTGAGATGGGCCCAACAACAACGACCCAACACACAATGGGTGGTAAAGAGGGTGACCAATGTTACGTTTTTCGTGACCAAGACGACCAATCAACCCATCGGGTGAATGCGTCACCCATGCACTGATGAATACCACAACATGCCGTACATACTCTCTATGTCTACCTGCTGATCGTTGACTTGAGCTCGTTAAACACTTGTGCCTGATGTGACGATGCGTTGAATAATAAAACACGGTGTTTGATATTTCGAATGCGAACATACTAAACATACCCAGGGCGGCTCCCCCAGCCTGGGTATGATGTAACATTGGGGATAATAAACTGTATGAACATTGCTGAACTTGTTGTTGTTCACATCACCCCATTGACTTGATAGGCAGATCCCAATAAGCCCGGGGACCGATATTAGCCCTTTTGGCTAGAGGTGATAGGGGTTTTCCCCTAGTTTAGAACTGATTGTGCTAAAAATAGATCAACAGATAGCTTGCTATAAAAAGGAAACGGCCTGGCCGTTTCATCAGACACTCTGTCAACCACCAAGATGTTCACTTGTACTACGTGCTCGAAATCATTCACTCGCAGGCACGACTTGCGCCGCCATGAGGCTACCAAGCACGATGGAACCGCCCGGTATAGCTGTACGATATGTAGGCCTACACTGTCGTTTCATCGCCCAGATCATTTACAGCGCCATGAACGTTCAATTCATGGGCCATCCAAGCGTCGATGCGAAAAATGTGGTCAACTCTTCAAATGACCCAGTCAGTTAAAACGGCATGAGCGTTTGATTCATGGTGCATCACCACGGCATGAGGGACAACTTTCCACTAAAGAGGTACCCAGGAGGGACAGATCCACTGAAGATGAACCCGGGGAGGAGAATGCCACTGATGATGCGATCACGGAGAGCCCGCCTATACCCACAGCTCAGAAGAGCCTAGATATCCAGCCGGTCCCTAGCATCACTGTTTCCAGTAATACACCTGACAACAACGAACATTTTCTGGAAGATGCGGTGGATGTTCCCAGCGATCTCTTACCCGAAGATCATCCAGTGAGTGAGATGTATCGACGCCATTGGTCCATGATCCGACACTGCTTCCACCGTCATCGCCCTATATTGGACTTGTACAATTTCCGACTGACCGACCTCGCCCGTCTACGCAGCTACGTGGAAGCCATCTTCAATGACCAACCTACATCCTTCACATTAAATGTAGCATTTGGGTACATCTTATGCCATAAGATGACGCGTGAATTGTGCTATTTCTATTCCAGTGCCATCAACCCAGTGTACGACCATCCTTTCACAATCACCAATCGGGCGTCGCTAGAGACGATGCTGACCCAACTGGACACTGTGGATCCCTTAGAATGGGGCTATGAACAGCGTACCAACACCAAGTGGATAGTGGAGAGGGTCACCAATGTTACGTTCTTCGTGGTTAAACTGACCCACCACCCCCATCGGATGAAAGTATTCACCCATGCACTGATAGATACTCAGAATGCGCAAACAACTATCTGAGGATATGTTTCCTCAACGGTATCCTGGCCTGTCCGATGACGATTAGAACAAACGGTTCAGAGCGAACATGGCCGAAGATGGAACTTTCTGAAATGGCGACTTCTGATTGGACAAGAGTAGCCGAGAATACATCTAACGGACAGGAACGAATATGACAGATGCAAATGGTGGCCTCTGATTGGACAAGAATATTCTTGAATTGTAAATATACCCAACGCGGCTCCCCCAACGTGGGTATGATGTAACATTGGGGAGAATAAACTATATGAAAAAAAACTTCTTGTTGTTGTTGTTCTCTTATGTGTGATCATTGTTGTTGTTGCTGTTGTTGTTCTCTGTCCGGTCTATATCATGGTGTTAAGGTGTAACGACGGGCGTCGACTGGCGTCACTGCATTTCGAAGAATTAGTGACAATTCCATGGAATATCAGAGCTTCTGAGCTATTTCACCTGGGCGTTGATGCATTAAGAATGGCGTTGGTGGGCGTTGCTACAAGATGACATCTCACACGACGCATTCGCACCGCGGATGGTCCATCTCTACACCAAATACCATCCTTCACTGCCCCAAAATGCTCACTTTCGCTACTACTCGTACTGATGACGTCACCAATGACGTCACAGATGCTGTGGATATCCCTCAACGCGGAATGTACACCCCGAGAGCTACAACATGACACCTCTCAGGACGCATTCGGACCAAGAATGGTTCCTCTCTACTCCGAATACCTTCCTTCACTGCCTCAAAATGTCCACTTTCGCTACTACTCCTACTGATGACGTCAACAATGACGTCACAGATGCTTCGGACATGCCTCAACTCGGAATGTACACCTCGAGAGCTACAAAATGACACCTCACACGACGCATTCGGACTAAGGATAGTCCCTATCTACACCAAACTCACCCCCACGCACCCACAAAATGTCCACTTTCGCTACTACTCGTACCGATGACGTCATCAATGACGTCACAGATGACGCGGACATCCCTCAAATCGGAATGTACACCCCGAGAACTACAAGATGACACCTTCCAGGACGCATTCGAACCGTGAATAGCCCATCTCGACCCCAAATACCTTCATGTACTGCCCGAAAATGTCCACTTTCGCTACTACTCGTACCGATGACGTCACCGATGACGTCACAGATGACGCGAACATCCCTCAAATCGGAATGTACACCCCGAGAACTACAAGATGACACCTTCCAGGACGCATTCGAACCGTGAATAGCCCATCTCGATCCCAAATACCTTCATGTACTGCCCGAAAATGGCCACTTTACTTACTACAACCAACTGCGCATGCGCAGATTGACGCGACTTGCATTTAAAAACACGCCATTCTGACTCTACCCCACACAAGCTTCACTTTGACACCTCACACGACCCATTCGAACCGTGATTAGGCCATCTCTAACCCAAACACACACCCACATACCCCCAAAATGCCTACTTTCTATACTACGGGCCAGACTGCGCATGCGCAGACTATTGAACACGGACGAACCATTAGTGTAGTCAAGTGCTCCTCCACGAGAGCTTCAAAATAAGACCTCACTCGACCCCATTGGACCATTAGGGACTCACCTAGACTCCAACATGTCCACCCCGTATGGCCCTATACACCCATAGCCATGCAGTATAGGCCTATGGGCTACCCAGGCCTTGGTGACTTTTTTCAAAAATTTCACCGATTCGCTCCGCAACACTTCCTATCGTGTTCTAAATGACGAGATGAGTAAAACGAGACCCCACACCCCTTCCATGCAAATGCAGGAAGTACGCCCAGGGGGATAAACATTGAACCTATACCCCTGTATGGGACTATATGGGGCTCGGTGACTTTTCAAAAATTCACCAATTCGCACGGGGACACTTATCATGTTCTAAATGACGAGACGAGTAAAACGAGACCCCACAACCCTACCGCAAATGTATAGAAGTACGTTTCCTCAGGGGACAAACATTGATCCTATACCCTCAGTATGGGACTATATGAGGCTATATCGTACTTTTTCAAAAATTTCACCGATTCGCACGGGGACACTTCCTATCATGTTCTAAATGACGAGACGAGGAAAACGAGACCCCACAACCCTACCGCAAATGCATAGAAGTACGTTTCCCAGGGGGACAAACATCGGTCCTATACCCTCAGTATGGGACTATATGAGGCTATATCGTACTTTTTCAAAAATTTCACCGATTCGCACGGGACACTTCCTATCATGTTCTAAATGACGAAACGAGTAAAACGAGACCCCACAACCCTACCGCAAATGCATAGAAGTACGTTTCCCAGGGGGACAAACATCGGTCCTATACCCTCAGTATGGGACTATATGAGGCTATATCGTACTTTTTCAAAAATTTCACCGATTCGCACGGGGACACTTCCTATCATGTTCTAAATGACGAGACGAGTAAAACGAGACCCCACAACCCTACCGCAAATGTATAGAAGTACGTTTCCCAGGATGGTGCTATACCTCCCATACCCCATATAGGCATTTTCCCGTAATTTAGGATAAAGTCCGTATTCCGTATTTTTTCAGGGAAATTTTTACATACACCCACCCTGGAACTAGGGGGAGATAACTCTATTGATAGACAAGCCCCGTTAAGCCCGGCGACCTATATACCCCTCATACCCCATATAGGCATTTTCCCAGGTTTTTCGATAAAGTCCGTTTTCCGTTTTTTTTTTTTTCAGGAAAACTTTTACATGCACCCACCCAGCCATAAAATACCCCTTCACATAGGCTTCACATGGATACCTCATAGAACTCCATCGGCCCATTAGTGGCTCCCCTAGCTCCCAAAACGTCTATTTCCATACACTTGGGCCACCGCGCATGCGCAGAATGCCGATATGTCAACCCCACACCCAGTCCATTAGATGCCTCTTCATGATTGCTTCACATTGATACCTCACTCGACCCCATTGGACCATTAGGGGCTCCCCTAGCTCCAAAAAGGCTATTTTCATACCCTTCGGCCACCGCGCATGCGCAGAAGGCCGCTATGTCAACCCCACATCCAGCCCATTAGATGCCCCTTCACCTAAGCTTCACTTTGATACCTCACTCGACCCCATCGGTCCACTAGGGGCTCCCCTAGCTCCAAAAAGGCTATTTTCATACCCTTCGGCCACCGCGCATGTGCAGAAGGCCGCTATTTTAGCCCCATACCCAGTCCATTAGATGCCCCTTCATGAATGCTTCACATTGATACCTCACTCGACCCCATCGGTCCACTAGGGGCTCCCCTAGCTCCAAAAAGGCTATTTTCATACCCTTCGGCCACCGCGCATGCGCAGAAGGCCGATATGTCAACCCCACACCCAGCCCATTAGATGCCCCTTCACCTAAGCTTCACTTTGATACCTCACTCGACCCCATCGGACCCTTAGGGGCTTCCCTAGCTCCAACACGGCTATTTTCATACCCTTCGGCCACCGCGCATGCGCAGATGGCCGATAGTTCAACCCCACACCCAGCCCATTAGATGCCCCTTCACATAAGCTTCACTTTGATACCTCACTCGACCCAATCGGACCATTTTATCTAGGGACTACTTTTCTCCGCGGAAGCTTTTTCCCGAGACCGAATCACCGCCAAAACCACGGCCAAACCGCATCACCGCGCATGAATACATTTTTTTTTTTTTTTGCCGGAACTTTTTTTTTTGTCATACAGGCCGCCATTTTGAACCCACCTCCACTCACCGGTGTCAATGAGTGCACTGGTGACAAAATGGCGGACTGTAAGTAGCCGCCATTTTGAAAAGGTGGGTTCAAAATGGCGGACTGTAAGTAGCCGCCATTTTGAACCCACCTCACTCACACCTCACTCACGCATGCGCACCCCCCAATACCGCCACAATACCGCCACATTTTTTTTCTGCGCATGCGCAGTGAGGCGCTACGACCCCAATTGACTCTTTGTATACTACTCACGTTGTATCGCGAACTTTCTGTAAACATTCTAATATTATAAAGTCAGATGAAATCTTAAGGTGAATCAAACGAAACGAGATTCGAAAATCTAAGTTCTGTGAGCAGGTCATTCGTGACGATAGGTCAAAGTGACATTACTGCGACTGTGCATTTGCAATGGACACCTGTCACATCTAGTTGACCAAATATTCAAAGTAAGCTGTATGGTCAATATGAGTTATATTTCTCTAGTATCCTGTATCCATGTTGTCCATCCTAATTCTTCCTTCATTCCAGATGTCATATGTTGTTCGGTCTGGAACAAACGACAGCTTCCTGTCTCGGTGTGAAAGTTGAACACGGTACAACCGCCCCATTCGGTACATTTCCTCGCGCAAGCAGTGGCTTTCTTGACGGTAAACTCTTCCATATGGGCTCCAGTCGCATACATGTTGTCCATGTCCTGTATCTTTCTATTAACTGGAAAAAGAAAATCTCATTTTCCTGTAATATGTCAGTACGTACACATTTTGACATACATGATGTGGTCACATTCTCATGGCATCATATTGCATCATCATACTGTCAGATTAACCCTCTCTCTTCTGCAGATACACTCTTCTTGTACCCATCGAAATCGATAAGACTAAATTTTCGCATGCGTGCCGCGTTTTCCGACCCAATGCAAGCAGAGAGCGTTACGACAGTTTAGCAGGTAATGCCCAACGCACACAGCGAACCTTTTTTGTTTGTATTAGAACAAACACAGTGCCATTACTACACAGAATGTCAATTAAAAAGTCATTAAAATGCCATTAGAATACCATTAATATTCAAATACCCATTAAATTCCCTCCTTAATTTTGTTCCAATATTTGTATTGGGCAAAATGTTGTCCCATTAAAACACCATTAAAAATGCAACTTAATGGTACACAGAAAAAATATTAAAATACGTTGGAATTCAGAGACTCAAATTTTAATGGTCTGTATATGCCATTAACATTCGGAATTAATGGCCTGTACATGCATTTGCCATTAAAATTATTAATGTGTTCAGTGAAAAGGTTAATGTTTGTAATGCCATTAATTCACCAATAAATTGTAATGTATTGAATCTAATGGGTTCATGCAAGGTATAATATTTATGGGCAGTTAAAGGCAATCACTCGACCCTTAATTCGAGTGACCTTCAATGTAATATGGCAATGTATATAGGCTTCAGAATTTATATATTCGGTTGTCTGGAATTGATGCTTGAATTTCAGCCCTGCCACATGTATATAGGAGATATGTTAGGGAAATAAAATGTTCGGCTTTTCATGTTCACCCCTGGGAAATCAAATATAACTGAGAATCTTCTGGACGAAGTTGATATAATGTCGCAATGTTAGATAATTCAGGATTTAATGAGTAGGCTGACTGACTGCAAATTAAAACCCAAAGGTGTCCAGCATGCTGTACATGCGCACATGATTTGAACACAATTGTACCTGTTATACTGTCATGTATTAAAAAATGAATCCCCAAGGGATTGAAATCTCTGTGTGGGGTGAATTTGGGAAGTCATAGTACCATGTTCCTTTATAAAACAAGAACATATAATCATGTACACATTAAGCACAAAAAGGAACAAAACTACATACAATAAGGATCGATTGCAACTAGTTTTTTTATAGACGTCTAAACTACAAGTAGATAAATAAGCTTCTAAAATTTGGAGACTATACTAAACATGGTTCTGAAGATGTCAAAAGACAAAAATATATCCTGAAATCAAGTTCCGATTACGTATGAAAGGGTTATAACTGTAAAATATTGGTCGAAGCGACTCATTTTCGATAGACTTGCAGACCACAGGTACGTAATTAAGTGGCTGTATCCAACACGGTTCTGCTCGTATGGACGGACGGACATGACGACAATAACTCTGGGCCAGAATTGGCTGTTGAGTAAAAGTTGGATAATAGAAATTGGAAGAAAAAAATATTGGATATTCAAACTGAAACATTAACTGATTAAAATTGAATATCTTCCCTGTGTACATGTGCTGTTGAAGAAGAGTAGCTAAGAGGGAGGGGTGGGTGGGGGGAGGGGGGTATTCTACTTTCAGTTTACAAAAAAGAACTTTAATCAAATTCTTACTCCCCCCAAACAAAAATCTGTAGCCGGACCGGATGTATTTTGTACTGAAACAATAACGGTCGTTTTTTTAAATATTACTTTTCATGGTTATAGACACAACCAGAAGGCACTGATACGAACAAGAAGTTCTCTATTGCAAGTCAATTGCGAAATATTGCAATCTGGCAAGGCTGTTATCAAGCCCTCTACAACAACAACAACAAAAACAATAAAAAATAATTTAATAGATATTGATACAAATGTTTTGACATTTACCGTATCCATATTCATACAGATGTGCGCGGAAATGAACGTATTGGTGCTTGATTTCTATTAACCATGACATATGTCGATGTTGGTCAGTGTTTCAAATATTCTCGCGTACCAAAGTTCGACGGATATCGTATCGTTCTTGTTCAGAAAGGAGAATGCCTCGATCTCCGAATATTGGAGAATTAGCCGAAGTGACCAATAGTAGTGGACTGGGTGATTCCCCGCGTACATGTACATTCACTGTGACGTCTGCATACATTGAAGGAATTGGAGAGGAGGACGATCACGTGTTGCCACTCATAAATTGTTAACGCAAATATCTGCCACGACTGTATGCTTGTCGAGGGGAGAGAACGAACAGATACGTTCACAGCTAAATTAGTTGTACTTCGAATTCAGGCAGCACTACAGCAAAAACATGGACGAAGCTGGCACGGAAACGAGCAGCAGCAACAACAACAGCGGTAGGGAAGATTGGGGGTACAGTGGCACATGGGCACAGTGGGACAAGCCGTCTAGCTCCTATGTCATGGATAGGAGGCACATTACATTGTTATCGGCAGAAAGTCACGACCCCCACACAAATTCTATATTGAGTACAAGTGAAAACTATGGTAGAAAATTGTTTTTGAGCCGTCCAAGTGAATTTTTAGGACTGAGGATGATATTGTGTTATACCAAGTTCTCAGCAGTACTTCATTGTTGTTTTGTTACTAGTGAGAGAGGATGGGCAAAGGTACAATATAATTATATCGATTTACTATCTCAGATATATTAGTTTTTCTCATCAAACGGTATATATCATGCTCCTGGGGCAGACTGGAACACTTTTGCCTGGTCACACTGGGACATAGTATGTAATGGTGAAATTTAATTTCATCCGAAAATGCCATTATAGTGCATTATTCTGTTTCCTAGATATTATTAATTGGTAGACCTATCGGATTTGATGATTTTTAATAACACCTTCAAAATATTTTTTTCCTCAAATTTGGCCGCTGGGAAATATTTTATGTAAAGCAGGGGTCTAAACTTGCAACTAAAGCAGGGGTCTAAACTTGCAACCAACCTAACCATCGCTGTTGAATCTTCTAAACATATTAGTATATACCAGATTCAAAATGGATTCCGGGGCAACCTGGAGCATTTTTTTTTTTTTTTTTACTTTTTAAAAACGAATTTTGGAGAAAAGTACATGTATAACACATATTTCAGAATTTTTTGCATGATTATATCGTACTAAGCATTAGTTATAACTAGAGCATAGAAGGCTACTCTACAGCACAATAATAGCAGAGAATTTTGCAAAAAGGTGAAAAATGTCCCAGTGTACCCCAATCTCCCCTGTTTGGGAAGGATTTTGTGTTGGGGAGTATAAAATGTGAGTTTTGAGTGATATTTGGTCTTGACATTATATAAACTTCTTTTTGACGAGCAGCCCCATGTTTTCTGGTATCTGATGGACTTAGAAATCGCATGACAATTATATGGACAAAACATTTTTTATGGAAAACAAAGTTACGTCAGCAAAAATTATTTGAAAAAAAAAAATTATATGAAAAATTAACGTAGCGTCCATGCTGTAACAATTCATTTTGTCTCAGATATTTGATTCCTCCCCCCTCCCCTTGCTCAACAAGCTAAACCCTACTACTGACATTTAATTTTGTGATATCGACAACGTAGGGTTTAGGGTTCTATCGCTAAATTTTCGCTGGGTGGATTTCTGCTTCGAAGATACCATGTGGCCAACTGTTTTGCGCTCATATCAACTTTCCTGGCCATCCAACTCCCTTCATTTCCATCAACGGCAAAAGAAAAAAATTATGGAGCTTGATATTTTCAAAAACTAACTCAGTAGCCAGCTTTAGCACAGTCGCGCCCACAGGCCCGTAAAACAAGAGTTTTGGGGGTGTGGACAGTGGTATTACGGTGAAGTGTCGAAATATGGGGTCTCTATATATAACCCAATGCTTTATATAAATCCACAACAAGGTCTGAAACGCACTTTGGGTGAATCGAGAAATAAACGGTTTATCGCCGAAAAAAGTACATCAGCATATTCTACAAGTATCACTTTATATATTCCCGTCGTCAAATTAGTGAATTTGTGCAATTGTTACCTTTGCCAGGCGATTTAAAATCCAACCAGACTGTCCATCCATCTAGGAACAGCCCGATTATGGCGGGCTTCGTTCTCAATTCTGATTGGTCAGTCGCGACACGCCTCCGGCAAGAGAGGTCACGCACCGTTCAGCTGTCGCGATTGACCAATCAGAATTGAGAACGAAGCCCGCCATAATCGGGCTGTTCCTAGATGGACGGACAGTCTGGTTGGATTTTGAATCGCCCGGCAAAGGTAACAAATTGCACAAATTTACTAATTTGACGACGGAAATATATAAAGTGATACTTGTAGAATATGCTGATATATTTTGTTTGGCGATAAACCGTTTATTTCTCGATTCACCCAAAGTGCGTTTCATGCCTTGTTGTGGATTTATATAAAGCATGGGCTTATATATAGAGACCCCATATTTCGACACTTCACCGTAATACCACCGTCCACACCCCCCAAAACTCTTGTTTTGCGGGCCTGTGGTCGCGCCTAACACCATCTAGGATTACACAAGTGGAAAAACGAAATCCGCTCAGTCGACCCAGTCACTCAGAGAGAGAGAAATCCCGTAATTACATTTTTAGGTTTGCTCCTTATATCTGACAGTTCCAATTTTACATTCAAATGCAGATAACGTGAAAGATATAATTGATAGAGCCATTTCCGTCTTTCTTGTCCAAAATCCCCATTTTTCAATCGGTCTCGTGCCATCATTGATATATAATTCTAAGACGGCTAAGTAGTAGGTAAAACATTTTTCGAGTCAACTTGACCTTTGAAATTTGCATAATTTGAGGAGGAAACGAGGAGGTGACAGCCAATCAGAAGCGAGTAAAATTTGACCTCAGAAATTTGCATATGACGTCACACGTTCTGTGGGGTGCAAGATGGCGGCCTGATGTGGGGTGCAAGATGGCGGCCTGATGTGGGGTGCAAGATGGCGGCCTGATGTGGGGTGCAAGATGGCGGCCTGATGTGGGTACAAATAGTGGATTTAAAGCCGCATTTCACCCGGATGTAGAGGTCATTTGGGGAGGTCACGGGGAGTATAGTTCCGGCAGAAGGACCAAAAGCTACCTCCAATACAGGAGAGTTCCAATTGTTGGAGGGGATGTATTCAGGATGTATTCCTCCGCGGGGATGCGGTCTGGCCGCGGTTTTGGCGGTGATTCGGTCTCGGGAAAAAGCTTCCGCGGAGAAAAAGTAGTCCCTAGATAAAATGGTTCGATGGAGTCGAGTGAGGTATCAAAGTGAAGCTTATGTGAAGGGGCATCTAATGGGCTGGGTGTGGGGTTGACATATCGGCCTTCTGCGCATGCGCGGTGGCCCAAGGGTATGGAAATAGACGTTTTGGGATGTAGGGGAGTCCGTAATGGTCGAATAGGGTCGAGTGAGGTATGAAAGTGAAGCCTATGTGAGGGGGCATCTGATGGGCTGGGTTGAATTATCGGCATTCTGCGCATGCGCGATGGCCCAAGGGTATGAAAATAGACGTGTTGGGATCGAGCGGGGTTTCTCATGGGCCGATGGAGTTGTATGAGGTATCAAAGTGAAGCTTATGTGAGGGGGCATCTAATGGGCTGGGTGTGGGGTTAAAATAGCGGCATTCCGCGCATGCGCGGTGGCCTAAGGGTATGAAAATAGACGTGTTGAGAGCTAGGGGAGTCCCTAATGGGCCGATGGAGTTGAGTGAGGTATCAAAGTGAAGCATTCGTGAAGGGGCATCTAATGGGTTGGGTGTGCGGTAGGCATATCATTCTGCGCATGCGCAGATGCAATGCGGAGCTCTCGTCCAATCAGAAGCGAGTATTTCAAATCCGTCACAGAGCTCTCGTCCAATCAGAAGCGAGTAGTTTGATCCGGTGCATTATGGGACATATCCAAGATGGCGGCACATATGTTCAAGATGGCGGCACATCCGGTGTCGAAAACTGGCCATTTCGTCGGGATGTGGTCACCTAGTGTCGAAAACTGGACCCTGTATGGGTCCTGCTCTACGTTTTGGAGCTGGTGGAGCCACTAGTGGTCCAATGGAGTCGTATGAGGTATCAAAGTGAAGCATTCGTGAAGGGGCATCTAATGGGCTGGGTGTGGGGGTTGAACTATCGGGATTCTGCGCATGCGCGGTGGCCCAAGGGTATGAAAATAGACGTTTTGGGATCGAGCGGGGTTTTTCATGGGCCGAAGGAGTTGTATGAGGTATCCATGTGAATTCCAGGTGAGGGGGCTAGACTAGGGTGTCGTTTCCATTCTGCTGCGCAGGTCTCGTGGGTTGTGACGTCACTTCCGGTTGGGGTGAATGGGGCGTGACCTTTGGATATGTCTACACTTGTCTGTATCTGTTCATGTAATGGAGTTTTTCCCCACAATGGCGTTCACCTTCGGACGTGGTTTGGTGGGTCTGGTGGGTCTGCGCAAGTGTGTGACGTCACTTCCGGGTTTCACTAAAACTACCTCCAAACATAGAAGAGTTCCAATTTTTCCCCTTACACAGCCGTATGGTCAACCGCCAGGGTGTTTTCCCGGCGCGGCCCGGCCCGGCCCCCCAGCGCGAGCGCGCGCGGGTTCTCCGGAAGTGCGCGCGCGTCATCACCGGTAGTGCGCGGAAGCATGTCAGGTCAAAAGGTCACATCCAGGTCAAACGGTCCAATGTCCAATGAGACAATGTTGCAGCGTCGCTATAGTCAGAGCTTGAGCAAAAAAGGGGATTCTAGATGAACCTGGGAAAGATGGGCAGTTCCATTTGGACCAATCAGCGGTCGAGAAAAAAAAGCCAATCAGCGGTCGAGAAAAAGAACCAATCAGCGATCGAACAATCAGCCAATCGAATTGGGGTACTCACGGTGTGCTTTCGCTGACGTCCGCGCCTACATCCGGATTCTTGTACACCAGGGTAATGTTTTCTGGACATGGATGGGTTAGCTTTGGCTCCATTCTAGGCCACTGATTGGCTAATACGGTGTTCAAAGCCAGTTTTATGCATTATGTTCATAGAACTTATAGTCATAAACTTAATCTATACGTGTTGGACGTGTCTTCACTCACCGTATACACGCACCTCAATGAAATGCCCGCTCCAAACCTTGACCAAAAACACGTACTTGGTCTGTGGGCTGATTTCATTGGCTCTCTATTTTTACTATAGTGCTCTTGCATTCTAACCTTGATGGATTACATTTTGGCCCCATCCTACACCACTGATTTCAGTTTGACGGAATCTCCACATTGGGCATTGATGCATTATGAATAAAACACACAACACAGGGGTTTTTTTATTGGTGAGATCTCATTTTGTTTTTTATTCAGTAACAACAACAACGTGAGAACAACCACGTGAAAACTCAAGCCCAGAACAAGGGGCTTGTACATTGAAAGAACTGAAGCCCAGAACAAGGGGCTTGTAAACTGAAGCCCAGAACAGGGGGCTTGTAAACTTAAGCCCAGAACAGCGGGCGTATGTACATTGAAAGAACTTAAGCCCAGAACGGGGCTTGTACATTGAAATGATGGGCGGCCCAGTCATATACGAGTACATCGCGGTCCTCGGCCTTGGGGTACTCGTCAAACATCTGTACGATGGTAGGTAACGTTCTTCCCCGGCATCAATGGTACAGGTAAAACAAGCAATATTGTCCGCACACGCTACTGGTCAGGCTTTGCAACGTTTGACTGTTCCAACACCACGTCTCTGTGCCTTGATCCATAAAGTTAAATCGGGATGGAGGGGTGGCAGGCCGTACGGGTCAAAGTATTCCCCCTGCTGTTCTGTCAAGTACACGGCCACCCAATGTTCACCAGGCCGATCCATCGGGTCCGTGTTGAGAACGTATGCAGCAGGATACATGCGGTCTACTGGGAACACATCTCGGGCGAACACCCCTTGAAAGACCATACGTGTCTCTGGGTCATTCTCCAGCACGGTGGTTATCTGGTCTGTATCCATGTTAGGTGGAGAAGTGACACAGCACGTTGCGTGCCTTGTCCACTTGAATGATGTTGTCAAACATCGGCGTAGCAGATCACATTGACGGTGCTCCGGAGGGCTCGTTGAAAGTGGATTTCCAACCGTAAATTGCCTTGCTTGGCCAGGGCCAGCTGATGGTCGTTCTCTACGGTGGGGGTCAGATCGTAGTCCTCCCGACTGATGAAATTCCCTTCGTCCTGGTTGATTTGACCGGTGGCTGTAAACAGGCTCTGATAGGCTCGAATGAAATTCGCGCGCCCAAAGTTCGGGGTTAAGGCTGTGGCTGGCACCCGTTGCCCATCCACATGCAGGGCCACAAAATTGATGCCGAAATGTTTAAAGTCAAACGGGTTATCTGGGTAGGCTCCACTGAAACTGGTATTTTCCACACAGGCCAGGATCAATCGCTTTGGTAGTTCCACCAGGAACAGGTTTTCTTTGCTGACGCTCATATTTCAAGCAGACACAGAGAACACTTTGGTTGGTACACGTCGGATAGGGTACTGGGCTGGTTTTGTTTCCAAGGCTTTCATGTGTCCCAATTGAACGGCTGGATTCGGTTTCACTTTTCGGACATACAGGACTGCGTCTTCGATGACAATCTTATAGTCAGCTGCATGCGCCTCTACGTTAGTGGCCATCAAGGCGAAGGTCGGGGGCGCCCGTATCAGTCGGATTTTGATGGGGATCTTGTTCAAAAGGTATCGGTCTTGCATGAACATGTCTGCGTGCAGTCGACCGATCATATTCACCGAGACGCCGTTCGCGGTCAAAGCCTTCCGTTTGCTATATCCCGTATTGTGGTTCTCTGAGCCCATGTGCTCGGCTCTGTCCTGGTAGAATAAAGCGGCTGTCAGTTGAGATTTTTTAGCCTCTCGCCCATGCGACAACAACGTCTCGATGTAGGCTCGATAGGGGTACGTGTTGGTCGAGTCACTGATGAGTTTGTCGCTGAGAAATATATCCACCTGTTGAAACATCGAGTGCAGCCAGAGATTCGTCGGGCCCACCGTTGCTTGGTCGGCGATTCTGGTGCCATCTCCATTGACGATCTTGGCTTTCACATACAAGTATGTATGGGCTAAATCCACATAGGCCGTATCCGCATTACTGATGGTGAACTCGATGGGCCCTGTTGCGTTGAAGCTGGACAGCGGGAAATGCTCCACCCATAATCCTTGTTCGGGCGTGTGTGGGCGGCACGGTCGACAAATCAAATTCACTGTTGGTGGAGGGGCAGGACTCGGCGTGGATCAAGGACATGTGTTAAGAAAAGATATCCCGGGTCTTCGATGTGCGTCGTCGCTGGGTCGGTCGTCGACTGGTGCGTGGTCTCGGTGGGGCAGCTCTTTTATTCCCTACGGTGCGTTGTGCATTGGCCACCAAGACGCCTCCCGCTTCTTTGGCCCGCCGTTTCAAGGCTTCTTTGGGTGCCGTACCCCCCAAGACATCACCGGCCACTTGCAGTCCACTGCGTACCGCTTGTTTGCCGATTGCTTTCACCCCCGCGTCACCAAGGGCAGAAACGTTTTGACGATGCTCCCTAGTATGTTCCCCAGTCCATGTCCACGTTGCATGCGTGCACCACTAAAGACCGGAAAGCCACCCCCGGCCTGTTGGGCATAATAGTCCATATAGCTGCGTGCATCGCACTCGTAAGGCACCTTCATTATACAAAGTGGGGAGCACGTGCTTGTCGAAAATGAAGTGTCAGCACCACTTTCCCGCGTTCGAATGCCACCGGTCGTCCCG
This sequence comes from Hanleya hanleyi, assembly GCA_036873755.1. Taxonomy (NCBI): domain Eukaryota; kingdom Metazoa; phylum Mollusca; class Polyplacophora; order Lepidopleurida; family Hanleyidae; genus Hanleya; species Hanleya hanleyi. The sequence goes on along the minus strand of JAVTVY010043595.1, from coordinate 3,209 downwards.
TGTCATCTCTTATATCTACCGTGATCGTGTTGATGGGGGTTTGTCGTACGGGCAGGTAGAGCATGTGGGTGAAAATGTGGGTGACTTGATCTCCATACAACTTTTTAATGGGCACCGCCCGTAACAGGGGTGTGTTGATATCGCCCACGATGTTGCTGTCCACCACGTCCGAGTAGACGTAGAGTCCGTACATACCCGACTTCATATCCATCGGGATCTCGCCTTGGTGGGCGGTGGGACCAGCGAACGTCCGTAGATCGAAACCCAGCATTTGCTGTAGGATAGGACTCGGTACGACACTCGCGTTGGCGGTGACGATAAGCTCTGCCTTGTCGTTGTGTGCGTTGTAATCGAAGTTCACGTGATTCTTGAAGGGATAGGCTTTGATGGGTTTTGAAGTATTCGTGACCTCCCGTAGAGCCTTATAATGCAACAGTCTTGACAGCCCACCCATGAACTCCTTAGGAGTATCGTATTGGTCTTCGGGGAGGGTGAGTCGGGTGTCTTTTCCTTCGTAGGTCACGTCGTACCACACTTCATTGGCTCGTACGTTGTACCACGAGTAAGGGGATTGGATATCCACGAGGCCACATTCCCATCGTCCAGGTAAATGCAACGGTTGCGGTAACTGGGTCACGTACTTGGCCACGGTGTTGTCAGGAAACACATCCAGCGAACTGTTACTGGGTAGGGTGAGGTAAAACATGACGACTGAGCTGTCCTGCTGCTGCTGTTGGTTTTAATAGGTCTTCCAGGCCTTGGGCGGTTGTGTCCGGCGTCGTGTTTGTCGCGTTGACTTGCTACGTGTCACGGCTCTGGAGATGTGGGGTGTCCTGATCGAGGGTGGTTTTTTAAAGATCTGAAAAGAAGGTACCCGTTGTGGTGGTGGAGTTTTGGGGGGTGACTCCGGTTCCCAGTCGGATTCCCAAGAAGGTAGTGGGCCACTCGGCGATTGCTGGGTTCGCTGCATAAAGGCCCAGCGGTGGGAGTTCCCCACCAATTCCTGTGGTACATGCATGTCTTTCAAGCCTTGAGCAAAGACCTCCCATCCTCGAGGATCCGTGTGCGATCTGCGTTTACGCATCAAGTCATTCACTAAATCCGTCATGTGGGTGCCGGGGACCACCTGATTCTGTACAAGGAGTTCGCCTTTATCATTCCAAGTCATGTTAGGATTCTGTTTCATCCGTTGTAATACCAGGCCAGCTTGTTTCTTGAACGAGGCAGGTACACTCTTCAGGACTTCGTCTTCCACCCACTGTGGGGCTGTGGGGGCTACCCCTGGTAATGGCGACTGTTGGAGCGGTGCTGAAGTCGGCGGTGTGCCACGTGGTGGTGGTGGTGGTGGTGGTGGGGTAGACAGGGTTTTGTATTGGTCCATGAACGTCATGTACCGCTGAAGCGTCTCATTGTACCGTTGTACTTTCTCACTGTCGCTTAACCCCGGTCTCTGTAAGATCTGTTGCATCTCTCCATCCAGGGTGTTTATGGTCTTCACCGTAGGTGGGACAGGGTAGGGCGATTGGAGGTTTTGAAGGAACCGTGGTGCGACGAGGACCATTTTTTTCGTGTGGTTCATTGTCGGCGAAGAGTCCACCCAATACTGGACCCAACACAGAAGCGGCCAACGGTGCTAAGATGGCCCCGAGAAAGCCGCCTTTCTGTAACACCTTTTTCTTTTGTGTTTGAGGGACCCGCTTCTGGACTAAGGTTCGGCGACCTGTCTTATGCTTGGCCAACTTGGTCTTCCGAGCCGGAGTCAGTGGTACGTTGCCTTTTAACAGGTTGTACCCGATCTCGCACAGACAGCGTACAAGGTCAGGGTCCGCACCGCGTACACTGGTTCGGACTAACTCGGGAGGGGCCGTCTTCAATACACGGAGCGTGGGAGCGTGCTTCCGTACTCGCGCATACATCATGTACAACTAATGCTAGAACCCACAACTCTGCTCCTTTTATCTACTTCAGAGACAAAGCCAACCCTGCTGTGGTATTCATTCTTTTTATTATTCCCCATCATCAAACACACAGACCCCAGCTGGGGGAGCCACTGTGGGTGTGTTTACATGATTTTTGCGTGTACACGTGGTGGGCATCTCCGGGAAAGATGCCGGTCCGTAGTCGAAGGTGTTCGGGGGTGGCTTGCTTGAGGTCGAAGCGCATATACCCATGCTGAGGGGTTGTGGCATCTGTGAAGGCTTCCAACGCAAACGGTGTGCGGCCGGGATACATCTGTCTCGCCAGGTGCAGCAGTTGAGTGGTATCTCTCGGGTTTTTGAAGACCACCAGGTAGTGGGCATTTAAGCTAATGTTCCGATGTTTTTTGTTTTTACTGAGCAGATTCTGCACAATGTAGATGATGCTGAGCCGTCGATGGTGGCTGCCTTTGGTAAAGAGTTGGGTCACCCGCGCATCCGTCTCCGACATGAGATCATCCAGAACCACCAAGGTGTCGGGTTCCAAATCGGTCAGGTTGGGTAGGCCTTCCACGAACGTGATGTGGGGCATTGCTGCATACGCTTCCTGCCATTCTCCGTAACACCACACGACTCGAGCAATGGGTGGGGTGATCATGCTGTCGGCGTGTTGAAGGAACTTCCTGACGAAGTGCGTTTTGTCCGAACCCGTCGGTCCTGCGATGACGCAAGTGAAGGGATGCTGCCACCGAGGGTCCATGGTTCGAGGTGTATCCGTTGTCGTGGTAACCCGCTCTTGTAAATTTCGCACGAGTGAACTGGAGTGGTGGTGGGTACAACGTCGGTCGTCGTTGTCTGTTCACTGCGAGGGATGATGATGGGGGTGGGTACAACGTGGGTCGTCGTTGTCGGTTCACTGTGAGGGATGAAATCCGGTGGGTCTTCAGACGTAGTGGGCGTACTTGGTGTAGGTGTAGAGCTTGGTGTGGAGCTCGACATGGCTTGTACACGGGGTGTGGTGGTGACTGGGCTCGATACGGGGTTGACTGGTGCTACCTGTAGACCGGTTTCACTGGTGCCTGGTGTTCTCAGTTGGTTAAGTAACGTGCTGACATAGGCTACGTCGTAAAACACACCGCCGTGGTTACACTCAGCAGGGTTAGCAATAGTACCCCAAAGCCCACTTGTGCTTTGCGCGTTTTGGGAGACGCTGTGTTCAGAGGCAGCTGTTGTTTGTCCATAGCACTGTGGTCGGACGTGGAATGAAGGAGGACGGCAGTGGTGTCTCGCTTT
>JAVTVY010043594.1:0-20801 GCA_036873755.1 Hanleya hanleyi | reverse complement strand
TTTTCACCTGTACATGAGAACATAGCCATCGTTAAACAAGCTAAAAAACATATATAATATCTTTCATGATGAAGGAACCGGACTCCGTGAGAAAAAAGGGTCTTGAGGGAAGTCGATAAAGTCAAATGCACATGCAGGCATTTTATACAGTAACAATGTACACCAATTTTCATAATGATCTGACAAAATCTCTGGGGGTAATCATAGTCACAAGAGAATTCTTGATGATACGGGGGGATAACCATGGGCGTCATCAGGATTCTCGAGAGGGAATCGCTTCCTATGCTACTTATTACAGAGCCCAGGCTTCCATCAAACATAGGAGAAAAATCGACCATAGAGGTCCATGTCCCCCGCTAGCAGCACCAGTTATGGTGGATGTAATCCACCATAACTGGCGCTGCTGCTGCGGGGCCATGGACCTCTATGGTCGATTTTTTGGGGTTGATGATATCTCATATCATTGATAAGAGTATGATTTGAAAATGGAGATATCGCTGATGAGCTTAACATAATCTAATACAGCAGATGGCACCCATATTGGATTATGCACATCCATAAAACATAATACATGACTGTCCTCTCACTAAGGTCAAGGGACTCCCCAAGTTTGAAGTAGATCAGTTGAATCGTACTCCAGCTATTGTCCGGACAAGATCAAACTGCTTAAAATCCAATGAAATCCAGTATGGCCGATGGTGGCCATATTGGATTAAGCACGTCCTTGAAAAACAATCCTAATCCTCCTCTCAACAATGTCAAGGCACTCCCCACATATGAAGTAGATCGGTTGAATCGTTCTCGAGTTATTGTCCGGACAAGATCCAACTGCTTATAATCCAATATGGCTGACGGCGGCCATATTAGATTACGCACATTGCTGAAAACAATCACAACCGTCCTCTCACCAATGTCAAGGCACACACAAAGTTTGAAGTTGATCGGTTGAATCGTTCATGAGTTATTGTCCGGACAAGAAAATCTAAGATCCAATTGCTTATAATCCAATATGGCTGATGGCGGCCATATTAGATTACGCACATTGCTGAAAAACAATCCCAACCGTCCTCTCACCAATGTCAAGGCATACCCCAAGTTTGAAGTTGATCGGTTAAATCGTTCACGAGTTATTGTCCGGACAAGAAAATCTAAGATCGAACTGCTTATAATCCAAAATGGCTGACGGCGGCCATATTTGATTACGCACATTGCTGAAAACAATCCCAACCGTCCTCTCACCAATGTCAAGGCACACCCCAAGTTTGAAGTTGATCGGTTAAATCGTTCACGAGTTATTGTCCGGACAAGAAAATCTAAGATCGTACTGCTTATAATCCAAAATGGCTGACGGCGGCCATATTGGATTACGCACATTGCTGAAAAACAATCCCAACTGTCCTCTCGCCAATGTCAAGGCACACCCCAAGTTTGAAGTTGATCGGTTAAATCGTTCACGAGTTATTGTCCGGACAAGAAAATCTTACGGAATTACGGACACCGGTGTTTCTAAGTCCCCCCCCCTACTAAGTAGCGGGGGACAATAACACACGGTTGAGTACTAAATTGTACAGACAGAGTATACCAGACACTTTCCTGATTTCGCCGCTTCATCGCACATGTTTCTGCAGTTATATCACATACAGTCATGCTGTGTAGTTACATCAATCCATATTGCACACATGCAGTCCATTTATCGTACGTGTACGTCTACATTCCTGTTTCCTCAAATTTATTACACATGCATATCACATTTGTTCCTTATCCATTGTTATTTTCTACAGAACACAGGAATGGATTTCCTTTTTATCCCACATTTTCCTGTTATAATCTCATTTCGTCCAGCACATAAAAAAAACATTTGTCATCACTGTAATACATCTTTTTCCAGGTTGCCGTATATCTCTCCAATTTTTTTCAAGGTTGCCATATATCTCCCCAAGTTTTTTCCAGGTTGTCGTATATCTCCCCAAGTTCCTGTTAATACATGTTAAACATGGTTAACATGGTTTACTATAGACAACATGAAATATCTATTTTATCACACATCTTCCTGTTCCTGATTGCAGGTTTTCTACCCAAGTTCCTGTTAGTATGCTATACAAGGTTACCGTGGTTATTATATATGATATTAAATACCTATTTTATCGCACATCTTCCTGTTGTTTAGGAATTAATGATCGCCTTAGTGAATATTATCGTGTAATAATTTTTCAAATTTTCTGCAAACTTATCTCATGATGATGGGAGAATTTCATGACTGATTTGCAGGCCATGCTTGCGCATGCTGTCCATTCACGAGATGCAGCTGTGTGAACTCCGCTCACTGCGCAATGAATGAACCAATCGACACTCAGCTTTGTAGCACTGCGTCACAAGAATGAGACATCAGTTCGGCACGTGAATGAAAGAGATCACAACAAAACAAATTAAGATTATCGTGTGATAATCTCTATATGTTTTGAGGTCTGGACCAATCAGCACACGGCTATAATGTGGAGCATGTTAGAATAGGTTCTCATTCCCGTATTCACACTCTGTGTAAGAATATCATTTTAATCTTCTTTCTATCTTCCTGTTATGCTTCTTCCCTTCCTGCTATCAAACATCTTCCTGAAGCTGCTCACGGTTATCTTCTTCATCACTCGTATCATTATTGTCGCCGTTTTCGTTGTGGTGTTCGTTCATCTCATCGTCATCGGCGTCATCTCCATGAACGCAGATGGAGGGAGGGAGAAGGCCAGCTTGCCATTTCCTGTGTGTCTCCAGGATCTGCTTTGACAGATCGGTGACAGGTCGGTAGTCCTCGCACTGGGTGATGACCTTGTGCAAGATGTCCAGACCCCCTTCTTTCTCTAGTAATTCACAGTATTTCTCCGCTGTAATGGACAAGAGAAGAAGCTTGTACTTTTTTAACTCATTGCCTACGAAAAATATATTTATTACTGGACGGAATAAATTATGCAAATTTTGTGAAATTATGCATAAATTATGATTCTTCATCTGACTCACTTCCACTTTCACCATTTTCTGACATTTCAGTTTCTGATTCATTATCTTCACTGTCATCGCTCATGTCCACTGGAAGAGTAAATCAATGGCCTGTTGGGCAATCCAACGCCTACTTGTGTGGTCATTAGGTTATTTGGGGGTTCCCGACGTCATAGTCTGAAACAAGGCTACAAGGACTGCTATCCATGATACATGTATAATGCAAGCATGCATTGGTCAATTTTGAGCTACCGGGGCTGAAACAACCAATCACAGGTGTGTTTACATAAGGCTGTCAAGAAGCCGGTAACATCGGCTCTCCAGTGGAAATTTAAGTACATGTAACAGGAGCCACTCACAGCGGCTTGTCGGAGCCAATGAGTTAAAATGAGTCCCAAAATAATGACAACAGTAAATCCTCTCTTTAAGTGTAGCCGTGATACTTTTCCAAGTCATATTCAAATTATCTTCAAAATGATAGGACTTATACCCTGTTTCTTGTTTTACAACACTTTAATTCTAACAACTTCACTGTTATTAATGTTATTGTAGTGCACTAGTGCCACAAGCATGTTGGAACGTCACAATGCAACATTGTTTCAAATATGTTCCATTCTATTCTTTGCCGCGATGTTCCACCAACTGTGCAAGACTTTCTAAGTATGACGTCGTTAACGTCATCTCTGATGTCAAAAGACGCAGTGAAGCTATCTCTCCCAGTGTAGAACGCTGCCTTTGAATCTTCTGTGACAAAATACGAGTGACATGTTGTTGAAAAACTTTATTATCTTTTATTAATCACATCATTATCTTGAATATGACGTACATTTACACAAGTACCAAGTCAATCACAGCAAGTGAAATTCACAACCATCAGATCAGGATATGGTCAAAGGACCTGATGCAGTTTAGTGAGTCTTTGACCCCCATGAGGTGTGGTTTGGAGTGCAAAAATGAAAATCATGTACAGAAGTGTTAGCTGAAAGTATGTTATCTTACATCTGCACAAGTCCAGGTAATCCCTAAATCCTTAATAATCATATGCATGGAAACCATATCACTATTAAATCCTGATTTAATTATTATTCATGGCAATGATCTCATTAATAATCATTGTAATGACCTCATTATACTTACGGTATACTTTGGTAAGGTTACACAGGGCCCACAATGCCCAATGCTGAGCCTCCGGTGCATCGTATGTGGAGACCAACCTCAGGATTGGTTCAAACGACCTGTAATAGAAAACAACATTAACATGATGTACGACAATTCCTCTAATAACCCAATCACCCTTATACTCTGGACAAAATTCAATCAGTTGTTCTAATAACTTTGATAACCCTCTAAAATCATTAAAATAACAGATTATTTGCATCATTTTGGACCAATTTGTCAACTTTCTGTTTAGGTGGGAAATTATTCAAACTTTCTGTGAGTGAGTGAGTGAGTGAAGAGATTTAAGGTCGCTTTCAACAATATTTCAGTCATATAACGACATTTGGGTACTCTTTCTTTTCATATCTGGAAACGTTTAATAGTCACCTCTTACAACAAGCTGTCTGAGGAGCTGAGGAAGTTCATTCTTTCCATGACTATGCCAGATTTTATACATCAATACGAGTGGAATTCTTATCACTTTTTTAGAAATCAAAGAGCACGAAATAGACAATCCTCAAATCCATATTTGGTGCATGATGCTGTGCAATCATGCTCCTCAAAAGGTGATGTCTGAAGGTGATGTAGGCATGGAAGCTCTTATAATCTCTCCTGGTATATTTCCTACATGTAGGTGAGGGGTGTAAAAAGAGACTGGGCAACTGGAGACAGTGATAGTCAAACACATTCCTATGTATATGACCTTGTGAATATAACATACTGACCTGTAGTTGATGTTTCTGTTAGAGTTGATATTCCACCTCTGTATGGCGCTGGTGAGGCGATAGAGGACCATTATGCGAGGTGGGAGATTGTCTTTCCACGCGCCAGGTCCATCGGAGGCGATATGGGCCAGAACTCCTGCCGCGTTGTAACTCACTTCAATGCCATCACTCTCAGAGTCCAGCAGGTCACTACATTTACATGTACAGAGAGTCAAATATCAGATACATGTATTGTAACACTTTCTCCGATCTACCCCTGGGTTTGGCTTTATATAGGCTAAGTGTATATTTTTAAATAGGGAATGATCGGTGAAAGGGCAAGAATTCGGGCAGTTCCTTGTGTCAAAATGAAATTTTAGGCCAAAATCGACGGTTTGAAGCGAAAAAATCTTCCCGGAAAACAACTGAAGATTGACAGGGACCGAGTCAAGTCTCACACAGAATACCCCACGCTTGAATAGGTACATAAAGTTGATGACCAATGGAAGAGCAATGCACCATAACAACTATCCAATCAGAGTATGTGATTGCTACTTCCTGTTTGTCGATATTGACCCAGTTAACCAATCAACTGACAGAACAGGCACTTGTGGTTCATCTTCTGGTCCTATTGTATCAAGTCTCCCATTAAAATAAAGCAGGACTTCAGCAGATTAGGGTCAACGCATACCACTGATTCTTCCATTGAGCACTCTCACTGGAGCACAAAAACTCCTTGCGAGCTTCTGGACACACGTCGTTTTTTTCCTTTTAACCAAATAGACCATTCTGACTGCCTTCGGAACACTACCCGGACTCTTACCGGACACACCCCGGGACACGTCCTCTTACCCAATCAGATTTCAGATCCGGATCCCAACCGGACAAACCCGGACACCAGGGTATAAATAGCTCATTTTTTTTTGCAACTAGAATCACTTTCCACATCACCTCTGAAGAGATCTAACAAGATTGAAACCGGTCTGGTTTTCGTGTGGTATCTCTACAGCCTCTCGTATTTTGTCTCCCACAGCACGTATCAACCCATACCTTCCCATACAAACGTTCTTTAACGGATATTTCATAATTTTGAACTGAATCATTTGATGAAACAATATCCGTATAATGCAGCTTCAAATCCTGAGATAGTTAGAATTCTATAATATGCAAGACATTTGCTGAAATTTCACTTTTAACTAAAAGGTGACTATGTGTGGATTCTGGCAAAAATTATATTTTTATTTTCATTTTCTAATGTGGAATGCTCGCACCCACTTACCAAACTATGCATTTAAGAATTTCATCAGCGGTAAAATTGTTTTGTAGAAGTTATTCACAAAACCGTGTTCTCTGCCGAACTGTGAGATTTTTTTATCAACAAAATTTCGAAAAGTACAATCCTGAAATGAAGTTTTATTATTTGACGCATCTTTTCATGTTACTGAATAATTATTGGTAGCAAGATTTCAAAGGAAATGCACTGGGAAGTAGCAAAAGTTGCGAGTTTGAGGTTTTTTAAAAATAAATTAATTTATGCAAAACCCTGGTGTAATTCGTCAATGTTTTTTTTCAGAGATGCAAATATACATTAGTGTCATATTCCAACTATGGTAATTTCCCTAATTATTGGCCTTCCAAATTTAATTCGAAAATGACCGATTTTTTTTTCTCTGTCCAGATTTTCTTCCTCCTTATAAAACGAAAACCCAGCATTTTCAATATACCTGTGAAACAATAAATTCGAACAGTCCCGTTTTCATCGTGCCAAATGAAGTAAAGTGAATATGTTGCTAAGACTCGCGTATTATAGTATTATTGCTCGTATGCTATTAATTGTGATCGCAGAGTAACAACAGGGAATGGTACAATATGTCTCCAACTGAATTAGTGTTACTTACAGTCTATGACTATATGGAATACAGTGAATATTTTTCGAGAAAACATACATGTAACTGCATGCGAGTGCATGTCTATTTGAACGAAACATGAAAATCACTGACAACGATGGTCGACGTTACATGCAAGTCTATACGGTGGTTAATCATCAATTTATCATTAAAAGTGCATTCGATCGTGGTAATATCAGGTACTGATATACCGAACTGTGACGGTTGGTCCTAACCTGTTCCATGTGCCTCATCATGCTCAGTATATTCACCTGTTTACAGTTATCAACTGGAGATATCAAAATTTACCTGAAAATGCTGATGTATTCTGGCCTCATTAGTCTTGGTCTGAGCTCCTTCACTTCAGCCACATTGCCCTACAAAATCAACAAATTATTATACACAAAGTGTACAAACCCTATTTAGCACATCAGTTATAAAAGTATGATTTTGGACTGTTATTTTGTTACCCCTTAAACTCTAGAGCAGACACAGGGCACACAATCATCATGTTGGTGCATAATATTTATGAACCGTTTTTGCATGAATTCATGTCACGTAAGTAACATTTGAAACAGTTACCACGAAGTTTGCTCACTCATCCAGACATGCCAGACAAGAAAAAACACAATATACAGATAAAACCTTGTATTAAAGTATACTGGATTAGTATCCTACGTTCTAAATGGGACATTTTACAACTCCTTTCATTGCATTACTAGTTCACGAAGCGTGATCAATTTTTTACTCTCAAGCAAGTAAATCAGAAAGTCACTCACGTGACAGAGTACAAATCAAACTCTGTGAACTAATCGATTGAATGAAAGTTGTAGCATGTCCAATATAGATGGTAGGATACTAATCCAATACACTCATGAGGCTGTAGCTGTACTATAGTGTTTTTCTTCTTGTCTGACGGAGTCAGTAAACTTTGACATAACTGTCACAAATTTTACTTACATGACAAGACATTGCTGATTTGTATTCTCGAAAGTCACAGGGACAAAGTGTGTACAACAGTATTTCCAGGTGATGCTTTTTACCCAAGTCAATTTCAATATGTAGAATCAAACCTAATTACATGTATTATACAATATTCAGAATTATAGGTCAAGTACATAATATTTTTTTAAGGAGAATTCGATCGCTAGAACAAGTTTTCTGCTCCACATTTTCTCCTTGATATTTTCTTCGTGAATCAATGTGTTTTATGGGAATAATCCATTTCAATATGGAGATGGAGCATTAGAGCGCCACTATCAGATATGTCAGAGTTGAGGGAGAATGAAATTCAAGTTGAGTAGAAATACATGTGATCATAGCGTTGTTGCGAAGATCTTGTGATGTTACCAATGATGTCGTCTCTGTTTCGTCATATGGAACAAGAACGAGGTCACTGCTCACAGAGCCTTGCTTTCATGTACAAATTTAGTGGCACCCGACAGCAACTCTTCGCATAGTGAACATATCCCAAATTATCATATCGAATGGATTATATCTGTGAAAAACCTTATTTCATGGAGAATTTAATATTCCTGAAGATAAATTATGTTGAGGACACTTATTCTTAAAGTGTAACTGTGGCACATGTTTAAGTTTATGCCATATTCAAGATAGCGATGTGAATAACAAAACACAGTGAAGTTTCCCCCCAACATTTCACTCGTATTCTATCTCAGAGGATTCAAAGGCAGATTCCTACAGTTACAGTGGGAGAGAAATTTGCGATGCCTCTTTTGACGTCAGAGATGACGTTAACGACATACGTCAGACTTTGAGCATCCTGCACCGTCTGCGGGACGTCGCAGCAATGCAGGGAATGGAACAGTTTTGTAACAATGTTGCGTTGTGACGTGGTTCATCGTTCAATAATAACGTCACAAGTTCCGACATGCTTGTGGCGCTGTGCACTATAATAACATTAATAACACTGAAATTGTTGAAAATTAAAGTCGTAAAACAATTAAAAAGGTATAAATTCTATAATTTGCAAGATTATCTTGGATATGACGTAAACTTGCAAAAGTACCACAGTTACACTTTAAAGAGGTAGTAGCGTGATTTTAATTGTTCGGGTAAACTGAACAGCATGATCACTTGCAACATTTGCCAAAAGATTTTCAAGTCGTGAAGTCTTGTATTTCTTATAGGGACCAATATTATCAGATTCTTCAATTCGGTCTAGTGAACAACATTAAAATGGGAAATGACTGAGATGATGTTGGATAACGTGACCAGGTGTCCATGACATCACGTTAGAAGCCGTCATAGTGTAATAAAGTTCTAAGATCGAGTTTGACGTTGCAAAGCATCACACTCGAAATGCCAATGCGCGTTTTATGACGTCATCTCAGGCACTAGAGCCAAGTGCAGGTGCTGTCACGTTTTTCAGAGAATGTCAAAAGTGTGATTTCAATGCCCGTGAAATTAAAAAATGAGGTCACAGAAAAACGTTTACCATAGTTGATCTCAACTACTAAATAACTTTTATCAAAATATGTTATTTGCGGACTATTTTTTAAATGACGCTACTACCTCTTTAACAATGTTCATAGGTCATGTTAGTTGGAGAACTCACCATTAATCCCATCATATTTCGAAGGAGTTCCTCTCTAGATGGGAATGTCTGAAATACATAATCATGCCAAACTGAAAACATAGCCATGTTACCCCATACTGCACTTTCAATTTTTTAAAGGTCAACAACCAGGAGACTGTACATATACTTCGTGTGGAAAATTAGGTTGATTTATTTATTTAGGGTCGCGAATACTTAGGGAACTCATGTTACCATACATAAACAAGGGATTGAAAAAGAACCTACATGGTCAGATCATACAAACGCTTTATTCACTTACCCTCAGACATTGAAGGAAAAGAACCATTCCATCGTTCGACAGGAAACGCTCGCAATTCCGTGCTGTCTCATCTGTCAAAAGAAAGAATATACAGTAAAGTAAAAGTATATAATATAATCCTATTTATAATTAACATGGTTTTTCTTAATACTACAAACTCGGAGCTTCTCCAAGTAAATGCAATTTAGTGCATGAGCTTTTGACTGTCTTGCTGGGGTCTTTATCGAGTGAACATAAAATAATTTAAAATTTATAATATACAAACATAACAAATGTCAAATATATTAATATATATATATTAATATATAAGTTATCAGTATATTCATTATTTGTATGCTAGGGCAAGAAAGCATATATGACGCAGCTATGTCAAACATTCTCTTATTATGTTCAGAGGTGTTGTAATTAACACAATACAGCTTGGGATGACAGCTCCTCTGAAATTACCCATAAGCCACTCTCTTCGTGCATCTTCCCAATGAATGGGGAACTTTTCCCTGTTGAATGAATTCACAACTCTCTATAGGCAGGTTCATGTTACCTGTGACATTCCACATGGTGCTCCAGGCGACTTCCAGGATCTCATCAGATACACCGGTGTCTAGCTTCTTCTTGATAATTTTCAACATTGTCTGTGTCAGCAATAGTAATAATACATGTAAGTAACAAAAGGCCTGAATTCTGACAGATAATAAGTCATCTCACAAGTCATACAATTGATTGAAATGTTTTTGAATCAATGTTAATACTTGTTTACAGGAGAATGACAAGGGAGACAACTTCTGTTTGAAAGTTTAATTATCTCCCTTGGAAAACATTATTATCCTACAAAAATGTCAATCATTTGTTTTCAAGCAATTGTATCATCACTTGTGTGATGTTTTTTATAGTCAGTTCTTGAAAAAGTTGATAATTAATTCAAAGCCAGAAGCAGGTGGTAACCTAAACACATTTCTGGCATGGTGTAGCATTCAACAGTCCTGTTCAAGGGGACCTGAACACAGGTTGCTGGTTTTCTGGGAGAGGCAACCTACCGGCAACCTGAACTACAGGTTACCACTTATTTCCAGCCCTGTAGCAGTGAATAATGTATCAATGCTGGACTTCCGATATAACTGAAGTTAGACATGTGGAGGTACATGCATTAATTTTATTTGTATTTCTTCTCAATTCTTGGTGGAGTTTACCAACATTTGGGAACAAAACTGCACAAATCGAGTTCAGGTAATGTGCTGAATTTCACTGCCGTTATATATGTACAGGGGTAAAAGCGTTCGGTGTCCAGTTATTTTCGTTTAGTTTGACCTAACGAAACGCGAACGGAACGAAATGTAAACGTGTTTCAAACGCTTACCAAACGATTATAGGAAACGAAACGCTTTCAATATCGCTTAATTTTTATTTTATCAAAACGCGTTTGCTCTGATCGATACGCGTTTATAAACGCGTTTGTGAACGCGTTTTATAAACGCGTTTCTCTTTTCGTTCGACTCGTGCAAACTTGTGTTTTTATTTTGCAAACCAGACCAGGAAGCCCACGTGTCGGGGCTTTCCCCAGCCGCTATTATAATCCCTCTGCTATAAATATATGTGGCATAGCCTTTAATATACAAGGGTAAAAACGTTCTGTGTCCGGTAATTCGTTTCGTTTATATATTGCGCTAAGCTTAAATCTTTTCGTTCACCAAGCGAAACAATATATGTCTTCCCGTACCAAGCGAAATGATTAGTCAGGCATGTGATACCGAGCCGAAAAAGCGTTTCGCCTGACCTTGACTCCATGCAACACTCAATCGCCGAACCGTTGTACAAAGAAAAAACCCAGACCAAATAGTATTCTCGCCCGACGAAGCAACCGTGGTGTGGACGGTAATGCTTATTTAACAACAACAATAAAACGCGTTCCGAAACGCGTTTTAAACGCAAGCTTAAATCTTTTCGTTCACCAAGCGAAACAATATTTGTCTTCCCGTACCAAGCGAAATGATTAGTCAGGCGTGTGATACCGAACCGAAAAAGCGTTTCGCCTGACCTTGACTCCATGCGGCTTTTGATCAACACTCAGTCGCCGAACCATTGCACAAATAAATGAAAGTACTCAAAGTACTGATGTCTGGATCGCCAATAATGGATTTAAAGTTTCAAAACGTTTCAACGTTTCAGCAGTCGATAGCAGATGTATGGATAAATGTGGAGATTTTCTCCAATTTGTGGACGAGTCTGTTTGGGAAATCACAACTGGAACACAATTTAGTCTTCAAGGAAGTGAACTTGTGAAGGCGGTTCATTTAGAAATATGCTAGGTCTTCATGGTAGCAAGAAACTATCTACAGTGATATGGTTAAAAGTGGATTGTCTGCGTCAATGCCTTCTACCAGTTTTTGCGAGCAGATTTTCATAATTCATGCAATTTTATTGTGACAAAGTGACAAATATGCAAGGAGACTGGATAGTTTTATTAATGTGTTTTTATTTGCGTAGCACAGATATTTGCAAGAGCTGCATGAGTTTGTGTATAGTAAATTTGTTTGTTGACAACGTGCGAAAATTCCTGTTGTTGTTGCTGTACGATCATTGCGTATATAATTTAGTTTGAAAAAGTTTGAACACCACCAACAACAAAACTTTTCGAAAGCGGTACCTGACAAATAAATTCTGTTGTTTCCACTTTCGAAAAGTTGTGTTGTTGTTCAAACTTTTTGAAACTAAATTATATTCGGAGAGCAGAGTCCCCCGGAATACATAAATTTGCAGTGGACAGGATCCGGTCAAGTTCACAAGACGAGAAAAATGTAAATACTATTGTTGTTGCTTCGACACATATGTCCTCTGGAAATATATTCCATGCAGTATGCGTACACATTAAAATAGTAACGAACGCCGACTTCACGGGAAAGAACGTACGAGTGTTGAAAACTGGTGACTTCATAATCCCAGAACCTGAACCTGTCAAGTGCGACAGTCGGAATAAGATTTGCAACGTATGATCGTACAGCAACAACAACAGGGATTTTCGCACAAATTGTCTCTCCAACGCTATCGTTGTCAACAAACAAATTACGAACTATAAACACCAGGCATATATAAGTAATCTTGAGAACTTACCACAAACTCACGCAGCTCAGACGAATTGAACAAACACCACGAGGCAGGCAGCTTTCCGCAAAATGGTACATCTTCAGAAAATTTATGACCTAGGCCTATCCCAAAGTTCACAAGATCATTATTATTTAGCATCATCAGATAAACAAGACTAGTACGATCAGACAACATGAAGGCGAAAATACTGTATAATTGACGTAATTCGTTGTTTTCCGCGTTTCAATGGTTGATCTTCAATGCAGAATCTAGGTCAACTAAATTTATAATGTCTGCTGCTTCAAACGAGTAGGCCTACAAGTACGTTCAGTTTTATTTTTTTAACAACAAAACTTGCATAAAGTTAGCAACAAAAGTACATATCATAGGGCGTATGAACAGTACTATGTATTGAATGAAGAACAGAAATGCTGCAAATCCCCTGACCTGATCATGAACATGTCACGCTAAGAACCTTGGAATAGGTCATAAATTTTCCGAAGATGTACCGTCTTGCCAGCTTTCCACCACATTACCAGGTCGGCGGAACCAGACAATGCAGACCAAAAAAAATAGTCCACGGATTCAAGCAATCCCTGGGCGAAGAAATGAATATGAAATACACTCAAATTCAGATTTCGTTTTATTTCTAGTTCACATGAAACGATTACGACTGTTTTTTTCTTCATTTTCTGGTTAATACCCTGATATAAGACTCAACACAGTGAAAATCACTGGCGGAGTGATACAGGTTAACCCAGGGTCATCACATTATAGTGCACGTACCAATTTGCATAAATTTCGTGAGTGGCAGCATAGTCTGGTCGACACCGCTACGCGGTGACGATCCAGACAAAAAAAACCCAGACCAAATAGTATTCTCGCCCGACGAAGCAACCGTGGTGTGGACGGTGATGCTTATTTAACAACAACAACAACAATAAAACGCGTTCCGAAACGCGTTTTCAAAACGCGTTCCCAAAACGCGTTTCAAACGCGTTCATAAACGCGTTCGTGAAACGCGTTTTAAGCGAAACGAAACGAAAGATAAATGAACATACCGATGATCAAACGCGTTTGCGAGGTATAAACGCGTTCTTCGAGAAGCAAACGAAACGAATACAAAACGCGTTCAGAACGCTATTGAAACGCGTTTCAAACGCTAATAGAACGATAATATACGTGAAAAACCGGACACCGAACGCTTTTACCCCTGTACATGCAGTTAGCACCAAAATATTGGTGAAAGGTCATGATGCATACTTCAGAAAAAAAAAGTTAGCAAGTCACATTACCTCAATAGCTCCGAGATCTCCGACCATCTGCTTTTCCTTGCCATCCACCTGACAGGCGAGCAAGTTGAGTAGATAGATACCAGAGCGAGTTACAAACTGATCCTGGTCATCTAGATCGTGTTCGAACATCCTTAACAGGGTCAAGACCAAGTGGTGATGACAGAACAACTGCAAGCATGGTAAGAGGGTCACGGAATATTATCAACATCTGGAGTTGCAGTAAATCCCCTAATTTTGTTTTTCTTTTGTCAGGAGTCATTGGAGCTATACAGATAAATTTTTAGATTTTTTTTCACTCAAACACGAGTATAAATGTCCGGTCAATGAATATATTGTTTATACACTGCCTTTCGAATAGGTTTGGAAATTCTTTTTGTATGATCAAAGAATATATTGCTATGATGGGGTTAATTTTTCCATATGACGGCAAAGGACAGTAGAACTTTGAGCTACAACTTCAATTGAATTGACAACAATGGGCAGGAATTTCTGCTCTCAAGGTCTTCAAGTTCAGATAAATTTTCTAATTTTCAAAGCTTTTCAAGGTTTTCAAGGTACAGTAGGAACCCTGCACTACGATTACACGTAGGTTGCGATTTAGCTTCTATTGCATTTAATTTCAAGTCATTTCTTGTCTGTAGGTGTACTGTACAAATAATCCCCCCCCCCCTAAAAAAAAAAAGATGTCAGCCTATATATCGCATGAGAACCCTTTGTACGGTTTAGGTATCATGAACACATTTATTTCTTGTCTTGGATGAATAAGATCAACATGAGAGGCAAACCCACCACATCCTCAGGTATTTTGAGATGACAAAGGGTCAAGCAACCATTACGAGACATCTGAAACAGAAAAGAAAAACATTATATAGAGTGCTGTATTCATCCAAACTTACTGATCATCAATGACATGTAAAATCTAATTGATAAGAAGACCTAAAGCTCACTATGACATAGTGGCAAAACTGTGTTTTCAAAACAGAGAAAAGCCCTTTTCATTTTCGAGACTTTTTCAGTTTTTTTCTGAGGCCCTGTATGAACCATGTATATAATATCATTTAGAATGTGAATTAATAAGAGTATCCAATAATTTCTAACACTGTTTCGGTGAAGTGCAGATGTTGTGCTGGATGGGAGATGCCCCTATCTTCATACACAAGTCTATTTCTCCATTCACACTTTGAATTAGCCTTGATACATCAGCTCACCAGCTCTGTTCAAAAGAATTTATAAATAGACATGAAACGGTGTTGACCTCGAATCCATTTGGACTTCAAGAAGTGCCATATGGATGAACAAAGGCACTCGCACCAGAATCTAATTAGATGATGGAGGCCATTTCAATGAAGCATGCTGCATCCATCCAAGTTTGGTGAAATTTCATCCAGTTGTGCCAGTAGTTGTCCACATATCTTGCAGACAAGACCTGTACATACATGTAAAGGAAGACGGACAGAGGCACACACACACACACACCAAAACATAATCAGAAGAGGAGGCCATCACGATGAAGTTGCCATCCAAGTTTGGTGAAATTCCATCCAGTAGTTCTCCTTGTACATGTATGTAGAGGACAAGGCCTATATATACATGTACAAGTAAACGGATGGATGGGCACCAAGCAGGCATGTACACCTAATCAGATGTGGGGACTTTCACAATAAAGCTTCCATCCAAGTTTGGTGAAATGACATAAAGTAACTATTTCTCCAGATATCTTGCAGACAAGGAAAGTTGCATTTTGTGAAGGTCTGGGGCTGGATATTACTGTAAAATGCCTTATTCAAGCAGAACTATCTTTCACTATATCGATTTTCCGCAAAAGATGGTTTTCATGAATGTATCCTCCTACTTATGCTCTCAGATGAGCATACATGTATTTACACATCACACTGAATGGAGCAGGTTCATTCTCAAACCCAGGTCCTTCCTTGTCGGCAATTGAAAACTTACATGTAAGTAATGCAACACCCGACGACCAAATTGGCAGAGAGGTAAAAATCAATATCATCATAAACTGAAGAGCCAGAGACTTGAAGTATTTACTTACTATCTTTTCATTGATATGGTTGTTCATCCCATCCAACAAGACTTTGATGATCTGGCTGTAAAATAGAATAAAATTATTAAAATTGTCAAACAGAATGCAAAGTTTTCTCTTGTAAAATAGGAGCTCCAAAACTTAGCTGAAGCTCTAGAAAGCTGAAGAATTTATTTCGGATGTCAAGTTAAGCGGCTTGGTTCATACACATTCAGAGAACTGAAATTCTATGAAATTTTATGGGCCATTTCCATGACCTATTCTCAGAAATCTACATGTATCAGATTATCGAACTAAATTGTGTTATGGAAGAGAATAACTTTCTGATGAATGTCATATCTGACCGCTGCATCCATCAGAAGCAAAGATATAACCAGAGTTAAAGAAATATTGATACATAGAAAGAAACAAATTACATCGGTACATTGGCTTATGAGTGCATCTTCACAAATACAGTCAAACCTGCTCTTATGACTACCTTTATTAAGCGTCTTCAAAGTCCACAGTATAAAACTCCCCCACCGAGTTAATTTCCATGTTAAATTATCTTTATAAAACAACCACCTGCCTTTAGAGACCACTTTTTGCGTTTTCCAAAGGTGGTCTCCTAAGACACATTAACAGATACCTGTCGAAAAGCAAGGCCTGGGGCCAATTTCATGAAACCTCACTTGAACCAATTTTCGCACTTGAAAGTTCAAGTGCACTTGAAAACCTCCATTGACTCAAGTTTTTGCTTTTCATGAAAGTTCACTTGAAACCTGAAATCGCACTGGAGTTCAAGTGTGACCGGACCTCCCTTGAAAATCGCACTTGAAATAAAAAGTACTTGAAATGACCGATATGAAATCAGATGGTGTGGAAAAATAAGGTGGTTTTTTTTTCGTGTGTCCATTCACCATAACACATGTATGAGCATCATTCTTCATCTCATAGATCCGAAAAAGGCACAAACATTTATTTGACACCTGGAATTCTACCGATTGGCTCCTGTGCATCAAGTATTTTGAGCATACACTTGATTCTGCGGGGGTACTATTTATTACCAAACCGCACAAAAGCGTTCCAAAAGGGTCACTTCAAACATCACTTGACCAAGGGCAGTTAAAAACGTTTGCTGAAACACAACTTGAGAATTTTTTGAAGTGCTCTTGGTCAAGTGCGAAAATCGCCCTAGAAAAAGTCAGGTCAAGTGAGGTTTCATGAAATCGGCCCCTGCACACTTCCTATGTCGGTCAAAGTCAGTGAAGATGGAATTTTGTGCTCAATGCAGTCAGAGGGTGCTACACAGACAGTTTCAGAGGTTACCATGGTTACCTGGTACAAACACTGACAATGGCTTTGAATGATTATTGTGACAACTTCAAGGACAGAGTCTGACAGCATTATAGGAGTACTCACTGTTTTAGCTTAACATTGATGTATTCTTTCTCTTCCCCTTTCACAACGTAAAACAAGGAGGCACTGGAAGCAAAAAATTAATATTAAGTTTGTAATTAATAAAATATAATTGTGACATATATATATATATGTAGATGTATTCTCTTCTTTGACTATTTAAAGGTGAAATGCAAAGGTTGCATTATGTTTCAATTTTTTGCAATATTTTAATTGAATGGATGATAAAAGATGAATTTGTTTTGGTAAAAAAAATCAATCGAGCTTCACGAATCAATTTAGAGGAGGAAAGAAAATCGACGGCCTACACCAAAAACATGCATCACTTATGCCCCTTGATTTTGGTGTTGGTTTAAGTCAATTATGACGTCATCTAGGCTCCCTTAAGCATATATGGTGGCTGCGTGTGGTGCCGTCACTGAATATGCTGAACGCACTTGGTCATGTCATGCCCATGTCAGTGGAATGGAAGACTGCGGAAGCGCAACATTATCACATAGCGCCATGATGCGCCATAGTTGGTCATCGAGTCAATTTATCCCCTTGACCTTTCAAACATCAGACATGTCAGATGGCATGAATAATGATCGAATAGTAAAGATGTAGTGAGCCCAGATAACGTCACCAATTGCAGGGCACCAGGGCAAAATCAAGTGGAAGTAATCAAGTAGCCGACTCCTCCTGCAATTGTCGGGCTGCTTGTTTATTTAAGTGAACTTACAATCAACCATTTAATGTACTTTAAAATTATTTTAAAATTATTAACCAAAGTTTTATTAAATTTTTCAAATTCTTTTGCATTTCACCTTTAACATAATTAAGTATGTATTCTTGATTACCATTTTTGTCTGTACATGTATTTTCAAGTATTGGGAGATGTTGAAGTATTTCATACGCAAAGTTTAGCCAATCATATAGAGCAGATATTCTACAATACTGACATACAGAGACCAGAATTTTTAGCGGTGGATGGTACAAAAAAAAAAACAGTATTGCCTATTTGACATTACAAATACGCTGAGGTCAGGCAAATGAGTTCTTTCAATAGCAATGTTCGATTATTTCATTCATCAGCAATGTCATTTGTTTCCTATTGCTTATTTAACTTTCAGACTCGTTCAGTTTTGTAGAATTTTGAAAGCCACTTTAAGACCTATTTTTCAGATTTTTGTTGTATTGTCAATCCGGTGCCTAACGTTGGCATGACATCATGCGAGGAAATGATGCCGTTTCACCATGTTCACTCCCCATTTCAGTACTTCCACATATACATGTACTTATGCTATAATTTAGAAAGCTAATAACATCAGAAGTTCATGAAACTTCTGATAACATTTATATCCAAATATTTTAGGATGATACTTTCTTGGTAAAACACCAATACTTGTGCTGAATGGGCCAGTCCAACATATCCTGTGTGAGACTTGGACCTGCACCCTCAGAGTTTGGCACCAAATCGCCAGCAGTAATTCCAAGCACTCTAAACCACTTGGCCACCTCCGCTTCCACAAAGAGCAAGTTTGGGAGATCCCAGTCTAGATTGCATACAAGCTGTGGAAGCTGAGGTGGCCGAGTGGTTTAAAACACTTGCAGTTACAACCGGCGATTTGGTGCCAAACTCTGAGGGTGTGAGTTTGAGTTTTGTACAGAACTGACCCATCCATCACAAGTTTTAATACTTTACCAAGAAAGTGTCATCATTGGAGTTCAGTATGGCAACCCATCTAATAATTCAATCACAGGAAGTGAAATTTCCCACCATAAAATCTGGGGGTGATCAAATTTATTAGAACAGGAAGTTGACAAAATGCTTCAAAATCATACGTCTAATCCATTATTTCTTTGTTATTTCAATGATTTCAACTGTTAAACTGTTGTCTCAATCGTGGGCATATCCCGGCAATAGTGAAGGCCAAAGGTGACTATCCTGTTCTCGGGCACCCTCTCCAACAGCATAACTAATGCAGTGAAAAGGGCTCCCTGAATTACTGACTTCTCGTGTATTAAGTCTCAGGAGACTTTAACGCACAAAAAGGCGGGTTTTTTACTTCCACGTCTGTGACTAATTTTCTCAATCAACCACGTGTAAATAGTAACATGAGATTGATCTAATCAAAACCCCTCGGCTTTCCCCAAGTGATTGAGACCCATGTGTAGTGTGAATTGAGGAAGAGATAGTTCTATGTGGGATGATCAAGATATACCGGTAGTTGGTTACATTCAGGCATATAGGACAGAAAATAGAAAAATTGTATATCTGTAAAGGGGCATAACTTTGTAAAATATGGGTCGAGGGGTGCCACTTTCGACAGGCGTCTGACTTAGCACTCTGTAAAATAAGAATCGAGACAAATAAGCTGTACCGAACACGGATCTGCAGATATAACTTGTACATTCAGCTACAGATAACAAAATCAGAGATTATTACATCCGAAAGGGGCATAACTCCATAAGCAAAGGCGAGTAATCCTTTGTTGGCTTGTAGAATACAACAATAAGTTTCCAAAATATAGTAGCTATACCGAACACAGTTCTGCAAATATAGTTGGTTACATTCAGGCATACAGGACAGAAATAGAAATTAATATATCAGTAAAGGGGCATAACTCTGTAAAGTATGGGCCGAGGGGCGCCACTTTCGATAGTCGTCTGACTTACCACTACTGTAAAATAAGAACCGAGACGAATAAGCTGTACCGAACACGGATCTGCAGATATAACTTGTACATTCAACTACAGACAGCAAAATCGGAGATTATTACACCCGAAAGGGGCATAACTCCATAAGCCGAGGCAAGTAATCCTTTGTTGGCTTGTAGAATACAGGAATATAAATAAGTTTCCAAAATATAGTAGCTATATCGAACACAGTTCTACAGATATAGTTGGTTACATTCAGGGATATAGGACAGAAATAGAAATTAATATATCTGTAAAGGGGCATAACTCTGCAAAGTATGGACCGAGTGGCGCCACTTTCGATTGGCGTCTGACTTAGCACTCTGTGAAATAAGAACCAAGACGAATAAGCTGTACCGAACACGGATCTGCAGTTATAACTTGTACATTCAGCTACAACTAACAAAATCGAAGATTATTACATCCGAAAGGGGCATAACTCCATAAACCGAGGCGAGTAATCCTTTGTTGGCTTGTAGAATACAACAATATAAACAAGTTTCCAAAATATAGTAGCTATACTGAACACAGTTCTGCAGATATAGTTGGTTACATTCAGGCATACAGGACAGAAATAGAAATTAAAAAATCTGTAAAGGGGCAGAACTCTGTAAAATATGGGCCGAGGGAAGCCATTTTCGATAGGCGTCTGACTTAGCACTATATAAATAAGTGTTGAAAATTTGGTGGTAGTGTCTCAAGCGGTTTTGCCTAAA
>JAVTVY010043593.1:0-20807 GCA_036873755.1 Hanleya hanleyi | reverse complement strand
CAGAATGGACATTATCTTGTCGAGATGCTCTTCTATAGGAGACGATATCCAGTGAAGATTGTTTCAAATATTTTATCTGCCGCTCTTAAATCTTCTAGAAATCATGTGATATATATACTTCATCATGTGAAGGAATCACAGAGACGATAATAGCAACTTTTCCCAGTCATATTTAACCACTACTGGTGTTTGCAGCTATGCCCGTGGTCGAATCCAACAATCATGACGTCCAGTTTAGCATTGCTCATCTGTAGGCTTACAGTCTGTCGCGCGAAATGCGGGTTTTGCTTATATTTTGCTCAACTCCAATCCAATTTTGAATAGTTTGCCATCGTTCAACGTGAAAAATGAAAATATTTATCTATTAAATATTATACTTCCCGACCGGACCAGAATGTCAGAATAATGAAAGCGTTTGATACCTACTCAATCAAATTTCTAGTAATGCCTGATTTCTAATAATGCGCGAAATAACAGTGTATTTTCAGCCTTCCAATGCATTCTTACCAAATGTTTGAATCTGCACGAAATAAGCGTATATGTTCAACCTTCCTATGTATTTTAATCAAATCTTTGTATCTGCATGTAATAACCGTGTATATTCTAAGGTTAAACCGCTGGCCCACAACCAGCCGGAGTTTTGGTATGTCCAATTCACTTGCGGCATCGGTCTTTTGTGACAGGATAATCATTTGCGCCCATGAAAGAATGAAGATTTCAACTGTTTATGTTGAGATGCGGATGAACTGATATTCTGTTCGTTATTTATCTGCCACAGATTGCTATAGCACTCCAACACATTGATTGACAAGTTGGAGATATCTCAACTAGGAGTAAATTTAGGAGCAGTTTAAGCGAAATATTGCCCGCCTATTTTAGAAACATCAACTCAAATGATGAACTTATGTGGATAATTCAAAAGTAAGAAAGTCTAACTGAATCAGTCTAATTTTTTTTTTGGTTGAGGGTGCGACACAAGAAGTAAGGTAGGGTTCGTATTGACCTTTAATCTTAGATTTGCATTTTTGTGTGCCCATATATTAAAAGTTAGGCATTGTAGGCGTTTCTTCTATGCGGTACAGGCAAAATCTCTCCGACAAAATCTCTCAATGTCAAGATTGTTCAATCCGAGGTTAGACATAACATGCGCTGGGTAATCTGTGAAATACGGAGATTAGAAAACGGCATAACCTGTATTAAGGGTGAAGATTGGTAAAACACGTGTTACCTTTGACTTATCAACATATTGATACAACTGATCAACTTTACAACAAATGCCTCGTATCTTATTTTGGGCCCATACCAGCCTTTCATTGCATTTGGTTAAAAAGTAACCGGATAATTCATTGAGAAATACGGTATCAGAGAAAGAAGTGTTCATATACTGATAATCG
This sequence comes from Hanleya hanleyi, assembly GCA_036873755.1. NCBI lineage: Eukaryota > Metazoa > Mollusca > Polyplacophora > Lepidopleurida > Hanleyidae > Hanleya > Hanleya hanleyi. Next base: position 19,413 of record JAVTVY010043593.1, on the reverse strand, counting down.
TATATAATAGATTCGCTGAAAGAAGAAATGCAGACGAGTAACAGGTCTAGAGTTTTGTTCTCGAGTTCGAACAATCATCATAGCCATCGAGTCAATGTCATCGGAAAGTCATCGGCTTGGATACCCGAATTCACGCAATATCACACCAACAGACACTATTTGAGAATTACCACGTGACGGTCTATATAAATGTCATCCATCTTTAGTAAGTTAATCTGTATTGAGTTTGTAATAGATTTTGTTCGTCAACGGATGACTAAGCCACTATCTTTTGACATATTTTGGACAAGAGTATTATACTATATCATAGCACTTCTGTTAAATACGTGCAAAATATTAAACGTCATAACATGTAATTACAACAGCCTTGAGGGCTACTGGAAAGCGATCGATTGTGGATGGAAAATTATTCTACGCTGTGAAGATAGAGGGAAGAAATTAATTACCAGACAGCATCGGTCCAGTTTTGGGCCTATTCTGTGTATATTTAAACGATGTTTTTATTGAAGAAGTCAGAGCTCTGTATTGTACCGAGAGGAAAAGTGGAATTTTCGATGAGACCGACCTCCATTCCAATAAATGAATAGATTTTTCTACATCCTAATGGTCACTTCTCTCGTTACAGATTTTACAAAGCATGTTGTTGCATAAGAAGAACTCCATTGCCACAACCGACCAAGCTGGTAACCGGTGTTATGTTAGATTTCTTGAGGAGTATTTTAATGTGTTTTTTTTTGGCATCGAACGTGTGAGCGGAGCAGAAGTGTGTGCCTGTCTCACCACCAATTAATCCAAAGCAATGTGAAATTGATGTAATCTCTAGAGGATAAGATTTCTCAGGTCTCTTTGAATATTGTTAGCCCTACTGAAAATACGATGGTACAAGTTTTGTAAAACAATTCTTGATGAGTTGGGGAGAATATTTGGAACAGCAAAAGGAAAATTGAAGGGAATTTATAAACCTTATAGTTCTATGTGTTTGTTTGCTATGTTGGTCAAGTTAGAAACGGATTCGTTGCTATCTTTACCAACATTCGTATGCTTATGTGTTTCAACGGATGTGCAAGAAGGATAGAAATAACTAATTATATTTCATATCTCTGACCATGTTAAACTACAAGATTCCATTAAAGTAAATATACTTTACTGAAACCAGAACATTAATTACCTGATACCGTATTTAATCACAATAGGCCAGTGCTCAGTTAGACTGTGACGAGACTTTGTGACAGTACTAAAGTTTGAAATCCATCTGCCACACTTACACCCAAGATATTCAGAAACAAACCATTAAAACATATACATATCAATACTTGGATGGGTGACGAGGTGCTGTACTGACTGGGCTAATTAATTTCCAGGACAATAGGATCTGAGGGCACCATCGTGTAATGGTACATGTAGGCACCGTCATGATATGATTAGACAGTTATGAAAACGACGATAATGCCATTGGATAACCTAAGTGCAAAGGATCAGTGGCGGTCAAAAAGGGTCCTCTGGAAGTTGCATTCAATATTAGGCATTTTCAGTAGTTCGAATTGCTTTTGGGTATTATAAATAGGACAGCTGGATTTCAAACAAACACAGACTATGTAGCTGAAGTGGTTCGGAATTGACATACCGGATATTCGGTATAGAATTTTCATGCGAACGTTCACGCTTAGTTCTGCTCAAAATAGTTGCGATCGAGAGAGAATCCAAAATGCTAGGGAGATGAAGGCTGGAGTCTTTACATTTCTTATAGAACGTGACCAACATATAGACACCTTTTGATTTGCAGGATGCCCTGCATGCGTCACACTAATGTCAACTTTTTGGAATTTCTAAAATATTGCTTCAGTCAAAATGGTCGAATTTTTCTGTCAATTAAATTCGGTGAATACAGAGAATCAGTATATTCAGCAAATTACAATAGCTTCATAAAAATATCAAAAATGAAAGAAAAAACTTTCACAGGACCCCCATGGCTGCCGTTTTGATTTTTGCCTAGGTTTATCCAAATGGCTCCAAAGTAACCCCAATAGGATGTGGCATGAATTTTTTTCCAGAAGTTACGGTGAAAATGATAGAAGTGGTGTAGTCATGACGGCCATTTTGTCGGTCCGGCCCTTTGAGATGTCAATGCATGTATTTATTAGGTTTCTTCACATCCTTACTTATACGGATCTTCTCTTGCTGACGACCGGTATGAGCAAATGAAGAATATATAGTTTTTCAGCATATTAAGTTTTCTCATTTTCGAGCAGAATAGATCATTCATCCCGGTATTCTGTATCATACCCGTATTTATTACACGCAATATTCGATGCCTTTTAATACAGCCGTTATCCTCTAATTCAATCACAGCTCCTTCCGAACTAAGCTCACGCGATGTTCTACGGGGAGATCACAGTTACAACTACTTAGCTCTGTAAATTTTGAAAATTGGATTGGCAGATGTTATTAAAATGGACAAATCTCAGAAACAGCAATGGGATGACACTAGCCAAAATTGAAGTACTTATTTACAAGACCGCCCACGTAAGAATAATCTTGGTGCCTCTTGGTCCATTATCCCATGGTCGATATTGTGCCAAAGTAAATCAGTCCGCTTCACAGGGAAAACATAAAGACATCTTCCACTCGGGGAACTCGATGGAACTCTTGAAAAGGAGCAAAGACGAAGTCGACAAACTCAAAGAAGATTTCTGGCCAAATTTGGATACTGTTATTTATCGGTAAGCACCGGCTAGAGGGTCGTCTTACTAACCGCATCAGACACATCCGGATATTACAATAATAGCCTTAACAGAAAAGTAAGAAAGCGATTAATATATTGCTGTAGAAAGACTCTGGCTGAAGATTTTAAATCAGAGCTACAGTTTGGGAAAACATTCTGGGATATTGCCAGATCTTCATTTTTCACGCCTACTTGTCATACCCAAACTAGAATATCAACCTCAAGTTAATATTATCTGAACCATGAATAGCATAGAATGTTCAATGCCAGCCTTCTTTTATTCAAATCGTGGATTGTGATCAATATGACTGACATTCACGATGAAATTAACAATGTTAGGCAGGAGCCCCGAAGAAAGGTGACCATGCTGCCTGCCGGGTTGGAGAATGCACACACCGCCCGTCAGACAGACAGACAGATTTTGAATTTGTGGCCTCCCATCCTAAGTTGGATGATGTAGGCCATACCATTGAGGTTGCTTTAAAAAAAAAACACAATTAAAACTTTACTTGACCATAAAAAATAAATACTTCACGTTTGATTTTAAAAGAAATACTGTGTTTTTAAGATACTCAATGGGACATATAAACATGTAAACTGAGGCTCCAGAGGCGTTATTGTGTAAGAAGGAAGGGTACTACTTTAAACTTTAAAAGATAATATAAAAACAACCAGCATGCATATATTATGAAACAACGACCCTATTTATCATACATATATAACTGAATTATAAAGGCCCAAACAGCACATGCATATTTTATGTTCAGTTAATAATAAATTCATATTATTTTAGACAAGAGTATCTGTGCGCTTGTTAAAAAAGATGTAACATAACATAACATCTCTACTCATTCCGGTTAAGACCGTGTCCGATGACCTCGTGGTATCATCAGACAGTAATGTCCAACCAGAACGAGCAAAGACATTATTTAAAACAAAATTGTCCCCCCCCCTCACCACCCTTAAGCATAAATAAGAAAATGTATATTGGACAAGATTTGATGTAATATCCATACTCATTCTGGTGAACACCGGAATATCTTCAGACACCGATCCTCCGACACCGATGTCCAACCAGAACAAGCAAAGACATTATTTAAAACAGTGTTTAGCAATAACAGCGAGATTTGATGTAAACTCCTGTCTATCAAATTTACAAATATATGCATGTACTATTATAGTGACCAATATAATCAGAAAATATAGATGGGCACAACATTAAATAAAATTTCATTCATAGATTAATTTAATTTGAAATGTATAATGGCTAAAAAGTTAACACATGCATATCACAGATTATTAAATAAGAAAAACACATGCAAACATGCAATAAAATCAATACAAGGATTAAATATAATTCACATGCTTATCACAGACGGTAGATAAATATATACAAAATAAAAGCTGACATCACATTAGCCAAGACGCTGAGACACATGCAGCATGTATTAAATTCACATTACATGCAGATTAGATCATTAATTAAAATCGGCGACAGCCGCCAACAAAATTGGCGACAGCCTGGTACACCTTACCACGGTTTCTAGCTGGTTTAAAAACAGTCTCCATGGACGGGTTAAAAACACCTGCCTGTAAAAAATGATCATAAAATCTAAAACGCTCATTATCATAGCGGGAACAGTAAAACAATAAATGGGGAATATTATCCTCGACTAAACATTCATCACATAAACCCGTCTCATGGAGATTAAATCTATGTAAATATGCATTCGTGGGTAGATGACTAGACTGCGTTCTTAAAAATAAAACTTCCGATCGTCGGCACGATAAAGTGAAATCACGAGATAAAGTAACGGAAGGATTAAAAGAATAATAAAATCGTCCCTTATTAGAGGTGTCCCAGTCGTCTTGCCACATGCGGATAAACCGAGGTTTTAGCATTGATATTACCTCAGGTACAGATAGCTTGAGAGGAGATGTAATATTCGCCAAATTTAAGGCTTGTTTAGCAAGCGTATCTGCCTGTTCATTCCCCGGTATACCCACATGAGACGGAATCCAAGCAAATGATATATTAATGCCTTGGTGGAATAGCGTTGTATATTCGTGTAAAATTTCAAACAAAACCGGACAGGATTTATTCCAAATAAAATGTATCATTGCTTGGAGAGAGCTAAGTGAGTCAGTAAAAATAACAGCTCGAGCTGGTCTAAATTCAGATAAAAAACGAAGTGATAATAAAATAGCCAGGTTATTTGAATATTACTATATTTATATGTACATACCATCTTAAATGCTGCATATATACAATTTTGGTTCCTACCATTGGTATTACTGTTAGCATTGTAACACAATCTGACCGTGGTAGACAGTATAATGCTTGTGTAATTACAGATATTATCTAAGTCCTTGGAGATACTATAGCTCTGTGGCTTCTTTGTCCTGGAAGCAATACAATAAGCACTTCCCGTGGGCTTCCCGGGATAGCCTGAGGTATTGTTATCCTGTGCAAGAACCATCTGCCGGTGATTTCCTGTACTTCCGTTAATGCCATTTGTAACGCAGCGAAGGAGAAACTATTGTCAACACCAAAGCCTTTCCGCCGTGTATATTTCGAACTCTATCCCGAGCATTGTTTTCAAAGAATCAGTATATCAATAGCATCAACATTACTATGACAACGGCAGTGAGGGCAATATGAACGATGATATTAACAAAAATATTACACAAACCAATTCACTTCCGGAAAGTATTCGTCCAATCACTGTAATCGGTCTCCTATTCTCCGAGATAACTTCAGTAAAAAAAATCAATATAAACATGAAATGTGCGACAGGCCCTTCAGACTGATAACCTTCAGGGAACAGTCCTTTACGCTGAGTTTTCCTGTTCTTGGGTGCATCGCACAGTGATAATTCGGAAGGGCTAGTGTGAGATATATTTTGGCCATTCTGGCCAAACTGTAAAATTAACTGAGCTAAATCCCATGTGATATCTAAACGAAGAAACTGTCACAAACACGAATGGAGTTTAGAATATCAGAGTCTATGATCCCCCTACCCCCAGGTCTGATAGGGTTAAGATAATGTATACATGGCATACATACAGCGATACCTCTTGTCTCAGTGCCTCTATTTGATAGCCAGTGAAACTAAAGATAGATCGGGCCTAGCAATGGTGAGAGGTCATTTTATAAGATAGCCAGAATATTTATATATTACCATGTTTACCTCTACCCTCTTAACCGTACCGGTCCTGGGCGATTTGTGGTCTGCCTCAGCCTGGGGGTGCATATCGGCCATTTCCTCTTTTTTTAAATTTTCGCTACCCCTTGGCGTAGATGGCTGAACCTCTACAAAGTCAATCCAAGATGACATTCATGATTAAGTCACGGTGACGTCATCTTCTCGTAAGCCATGTAATCTTCTCGTAAGCCATGTTATCATTCATCTTATCTCCAAGTTACATATCTTACGTTTTGATCGATTTCCGAATTCTTTGTTTGCGCTATTTCCTGTAAAAAAGCTCATTATTATGACACCGAATAATTAGTTTTAGCAGCAAAAATTACCTTTATGCCATTTTAGGACAGAAAAATGCGAAAAAATGGACAGAAAACACGAGTACACATTGTGGCCGCCATTTTGAATTTATGCAAATATTCTCAAAATGACGCCAATATAATTCCGGGGAAAGTCCGAACGTTACCATGGTTACAGCTTTCTTGTTCTCTGCCTTCCGGAGATTCAGGGACAAGTTTGGAAGAGGCGTGGTTATACACTGGAGCGATATGCAAGAGGTGGGAAAAATTGACGACGTCTGTCGACTAAAAAGCAACCATATGACTCTACAGGAAAATATTCGTCGACACATAACCTTCAGACCCGAGAATACGGTGGATTCTCGGACGTAACCTTAGTATCTCAGCCGCGCATTTATTGCCGACTATGAAGTATCCACATGGCCATTAGCACCGGTTTAAGCGGAATTAGTTACGCTAGCTCGGGAGCTGTGATAACAGAACAACTCACACAACTTATCTGATGTTAATGGATGAGCATCGGGGACGTCTGATGGAGTAAACGCATTAACATTGGGTAACCTGGTAAATGCAATAAACTTAGAAAAACTAACATGTAATGTCCGACGTCGTACGGCTTAAATTTCCCACCGAAATGATAAACCTACCCAATAAACCCCCACCCACTTCTGATCAGATACGGTTAAACGCTGCATATCCATGCCAGTGGTATTACGTTTGGAACAGTAACATTAGTACTGACTACTCAAACCACGCAATCTGATCGAGTAAAATGCTTGTGTAATTATAGATATTACCTATTCCAGGTTATACCATAGCACTATAGTTCTTTTGTGCTTATGGCAATAAAATAAGCACTTCCCGTTGAATTTCCCTGATTGCATGACGTCCTGTTATCCCGCGTATGAGCTATCTGCAGGTTAATTCTGTTAGTGCCGTTTTTAACGCAGCTAAGGAGAAACTACTGTCGACATCAAAGTCTTTCCATCGTTTATATTTCTAACTCCATTACTATGACAACAGCAGAGTGTGTAGTGAAAGTTAAAATCTATTTTCATTTACACTATAAACGAATTTAGCACACAAACCAATTTACTTCTGGAACGAGTGGGTGAGTGAGTGAGTAGGATTTAGCGTCGTTTTCAACATGTTTTCATTCATATCACGACGATGCCCACATGTGCCAGAACACGAGAGTGTCTACAGTTCCTATTATCCTGGACATTGATCAGCCCAGCCAGCACAAAATACATATATGGTTCCGGACCTAAATCAAGAAATACAATTGGTTACAACTCTGTAGAAAGTCTCCTATTTTCCGAGATAACCCTCTGAGCAAAGGAATCAATAGTGATGTATCACCTGACATGTGGATTACTTCCATTGCAGATTGTTTTACGCCCTCTGTTCTTCGGCGAGTGGCCCGGAAGTATTTTGGAAGCTCTAGATTGAGATATATTTCGACTAATCTTGTCTACCGATCTGCAATCCCATGTAGGTTCTAAATAAAAAAAGAACTGTCATGAACACGGATGGACTTTAGAATACCAGTCTCTGAGGAGATTCCTCGCAGATATTGCGACGAAAGCCATTGCAGGCTGCTTCATCTCCTTGGGAAAAACGGAAACCGGTGTTGCTCCCGTTAGTGGTCCATGAAAAGATTATACAATAATATGTCTTTTAATTTAATTTAATTTAATTGATCAATATATTCTTGAGCAGAATTTATCCCCAGGTCCGTATGCAGTGAGGATTACTCAGAAGAATTCTCATGAACAGATGGCATTTCAATCTACGACACTTATCATCAGTATATATATCTCTACTGTGCAATTTGATCAGTGAATGCTGAACCATGTACTAAGCATTACTCACAGTCGTCATCCGGCTTACTGCTGAGGAAATACGGAAGTATATAAGTTCCACGTGTTGTGTTTGTATTTGTGGTCTAGTATCTAACTGAGAGGAATTAGCTATCAGTTATTTAGGCTGATTGATTCTGATTTACTATTGAGTGTTTTAGTTTTTAATCCCCTGAGAAAAACATCTCATTGATTTCAGGCTGTTATGCAAGCCACAAGAAAGAAAATTTATGCCGGGAGCTACCAGGTCCGAAAAAGAGGCCTAGAGATAGGCGCACCGCTCACTACAGTAGAACAAGACCAAACTTATTTAGTTTCATTGACTAATACATAGTGATCGTGCAAAGTGATGTAGGAGTGACCGGTGATGGTGGCCAATATAAAAGATTGGAGTATACATCTTTATCGATTAAATTCTCGTCGATCATATAAAACTGTTGCATCAATTGATACACCAATGGATCGCCCAGTGTCCAAAACATGCATCTGCTAATTTTCAATAGAGTTTGCTTAATAAAAGTTCTGCGCATGCGCCCGAATTAGTTGTGGTGTTTTTGGAAGAAAATGACCACATTTTCTGTGAGATTTTTCACGTAACTCCAGAACATAACACATTTGAGAGATGAAACTGTCTGAATATAAAGCTGATACAATACAAGCGTTTAGTCCGTCATTCAGTGTTCAGCCGTGGTCCGTTAATGAATTTCCGCGCCCATAATCCAAAGACCTAATTCATATAACAGCATCAGCACCATGCTGCACTAACAGTATTGGCATTGATCCACATGGATTACTATCCTTCCATTTCTATAATATTCTGAGCAAAGTATCATAGACAATTCAAGATGGCGGCCACTTCAGAAATTTCGTAGATTTCGCATTTTTATATTAATTTCATATAATTATTGGCATTAATCTTGAATAGATATATTTAAAATTAATTTATTCAACATAAATGATTGGCTGGAGTGGTTTACCTTCAGCCATGACAACCACTCAACCAATGACAGAGCTGTCATACTCCCAATGCCTTGAGTGCATGCCCCTTTCCCTGTTGTTTTTCCTGTATACTTCTAGTATTAACATAGCATATAGAATTTGATACCCAATGTTTTACTTATGCCATTCGACTTCTGAAGTGTTGTTAAACGTTGTGCCCATCATAATTAAACGTATCTAATCCAACACCCCACCCACTGCCAGGGCCCTATCGTTATAACCGGCAAATCCCACATTCGGTAGCCAGCCGTAGTTCCCAAAACACTTGCGACTTGACCCTGGATATGTCCAGGTCGGAGGGGGGTCCTTTCGGCCCCCTAAATACTTTCCAACTCCTTGAACGCCCGTACATCAGGACAACAGCCATGGCGATCTATGAACGGCATAGCCTGCTGCCGCTTGTAATGAAGGGAGCTCCCACGCATATAAGTCACCACTCACAGAGGCTCTGAAAAATGTGATCAAAATGCCACAATACCTATTCCATTCTATGTTGTCGATAGAGTATCCTGAACTGCCAAAAGACGCTAAGCGATGGACCAGAGTGACTGGGCGACCATAGAACATGACCAAGAGCAAACATGGTCGAAAGTTGATGCAACACAAGGGTTCCACGTCCACACCAACCGGTCACGTCACGTCGCTACGAGTGCCTCAAGTTGACATCCTGCCAGTCCCCTTAGGACCCATATTAGCCCACATAGACCTATATCCAGTACGTTTTTCCGCATTCCCCCTTGAAAATCTCTACATTCACGTCAACCAGTCACGTCACATAACCGCCTATCATGTGACCGACCTCGACGAGCGCTTGAAGTTCCGCATTTTTTCGAGAAAATCCCAGTTTTACATCCACCCCAGCAAGTCACGTGACCTCTTCTCTATTGCCCGCTCTGTCCTGACAAAACCTAGACTCCTGACACGGAAGTGACGTTTTATCCGCACGTGACATGTCACTCAGCATTCCGTCCGTATGTTCTAAGATTTTACAATTGTAAATACCACTCTACCACAAGTCATTTTGATTATGGCTGTTCCGCCATTGACAGTATGGCTGAATCACTCTCGCTGATTATAGCGATTTGATAAATTAAATTTCAAATATATTGATTCAAGACAAATGCATAAAATTGGACGAAGGGAACAAAAAATGCATGTTTACGAAAATTCTAAAGTGGCCGCCATCTTACTTTATTAAAGAATATTAAAGAAATAGCCTGAGATTGACCATATGGACGAGCTATACACTCATTTTCACTTCTCATATATGTATTCTGTTCTGTGTTACGATGAAAATTTTCGCATGCGCAAACCTGTTATGAGGGCATATTATATTGAGAACATAACTGTGTATCATTTGATACAAGAGTATGACATAACCAGCGGTAATTTGATCGGCAAAATGTGTACCCCCATCTTTTATAGTTTTCGTTGCAACCATGCGTATCATGAAAACCAGGCTAAATGTATATTGGCCACCCTCAATTGATTACTATATATCACTCAAATGAAGTTTTGTCTTATTCTAATCTGGGGATGTGTAAAGTTTTAATATGAGGTCCAAACCGCTCCAATATTTGTTATTGTGGCCAGGTACATAGGAAACACAAATAAGTCCGGATGCCCTGGACCTGATCATTCTAGTTGCCAGGTGATACATAAAAATGCCACTTTACGAAATCAAATTTCGCTTTCGTCCATGTTGAAAAAGATATGGACAGATACCTCGGTAAGATTAGAGATAAAAACAATTGTGCTAGACAACATCTCTGACAAGATATTTAAATTAGTAAAACCAGTAATCCTCCCTCCGATCACAAATCTTATCAATGAAATGTATAGTAAAAATACTTTCTCAGATTATCTCAAACTGACGAGGATTAAGAAAAACCTGTGTTTTAATAATTATAGGCCAGTGAGTATCTTGCCAATTGCAGCGAAACGTTTCGTGATCAAATGAAAAAATACTTTAGCAACACACTTCATGCATGTCTATCAGCTTTCGAATCCGGCTACAGTTGCAAATCTACACTCGTGGCACTAACAGAGAAATGGAAACGTGCACTGAATGAAAACAAGTACATGGGAGCAATACTAATGAATCTATCAAAAGCATTTGATTGTTTGCCTCATAATCCAATGATGGAAAAGCTGAGAGCATATGGAGTGATAGATGATGCTGTCGATTTATTATACAGCTATTTACAAAATAGAAAGCAGTGTGTATAAATGGGTTTAAACAGGAGTACATTTAAACAGACAATTAAAAGTGTGCCGCATTGCTCTATTTCAGGACCACTGCTGTTCAACATATTTATAAACGGTGTGCTTTATTTTGTTGAAAAGACTAGTCTTTTCAATTACATAGACGACAACCCTCTAAGCTATATAGATCTGTCATTAGCGGTTGGCAAACGCACATATAAAGAGAGACATACGTTTAGGATGTTCTTATGAAATGTGATGAGCATGTCCAATTACTTGGGCTAGAAGTTGATTATCGTTTAACTTATGACCACCATGTTTCTACTATATGTCAGAATGCTTTCAAGCAAACCTATGTATTGAAACGTAAAGGTCAACTTTTATCCCGCGAATGCAGAAAATTACTCTAGCATGCATATATTATATTCCACTTTAATTTTTGCCCCTTAGTATGACACTGTGTAACGTCTAAAACACGAGGAAGATAGGGAAGAAATCATGATAGTACACTCAAAGGTGTAAATTGGATGAAATTAATCTTTCGTAAATAATGTGAACGAAAATATTACACAAATTCACTTCCGGAAGGAATATGGCCCAATCCCAAAAACTGGTTTCCTTTTCTCCAACCACAGTAGGAAGACAAACGACAGGCCATTCCGGTCTCAGAGGCGCTAGTGTAAGATATATTTTGGCGAACTGTAGAATTAACTGAGCTAAATCCCATGTGGCATTTAAACGAGGAACTGTCACGAACACGGATAGGCATTAGAATATCAGAGTCTTCGGGGAGATTCCGAGCAGGTATTTAAAGCGTCTTTTGAGGCTTGGACAGTGAGGACCTTTGGCTCATTTTAGTTCGTATTCCTCGTCAATTTCCTTCGTTTCTATAATTACTTTAATTAAGACGAAATGCGTTGCTTGGTACTTCAGCTCCTTTGGGTAAAACGGTGACCGGTTACCTATATTGCTACTGTTAATGGTCTAAGATTAATGAAGAGACTGGGCAGAATATATATAAAAAGTCTTCATTTTGTGGATTTAATTGATTAATACTCACTTGTGCGGATTTTATCCTCAGCTCCGTGACGAGGATTTATCACAATAATTGTGATTAACAGATGACATTTTAATCCTGAACAGTTGCCATCAGTCAATACATCTCCTGTGCAATTTGATCAGTACATACTGTACTCAGCTTTACCCATAGTCGCCTTCCGGTTTTCACTGCTAAGAAAATATGGAAGTCTAGAAGTTCCATATGTTGCACTTGTGTTGCACTTAATTGAGAAGAATAAGCCGTCAATCATTCAGACTGTTTGATTCTGATTTATTATTGGGTGTTTCGGTTATTATGCTCCCGAGACATAACAAGTATTTTATTTTTTAACGAAAAGAACTCAGAGTTTCAGAAGCATTTCTTTCCCCGACATGCATTTCAGTAACACGTCGGCGATGGTGACAATTCTTGCAATGTAAAAGTTCTCGCTCAATGATGCGTCGGATGGACAATGAAATAGGTTTGCCAAGTTTGGTTTAAAACATTCTGGAAGATGTTTCGTCCGCCAATCGGGCAGCAAAGATCCTATGTATAAACTAAGGTGCAGGCAACAATGAGGGATTCCATGATATTGACAAGAATAGACATTATCCCCGATCCCGGATGCATCGGACATCATCAAGAGTTCAAAATGAGAATCGCCACTATTCAAAACCTATGGAAAAATGTTATCGCTGACAGAAATGATGATTGATACTCCGGTTGTTATGGATGGTGTCGGAAACGTTGTTGAAACCCAGATGTTGCCAGTCGATCTAATCTTCATTTGTGCCCTTTGGCAGTCCGAAAAATCAATTTTACAAGATGGTTTTCTACAAGAGAGAAGCGGTCAGCAGTTTTCAATGTCAGCAAGGGTTGATGATGTTCTTTACAAACAATCCTAATCGCTGGCTAAATTATTCGTTATCCAAATGAATGTTCATGTCGCCTTCCAGAGCATGTATCCCGCAAATGCTACGGGGCGAGATATGTATGTGCCATTTGAAGGTTCCTCGGGCATATTGTTATCCAGAAATGGGAAGTTAATCATGCCAAAATTGTAATCTCCTTTCTTGTCACAGCGTAGGCATGAGTGAAATTCCTGATCATTCCTGTAAATCTTTAGGTCCAGATATGATATTCCTTCTGGGCTATCAGTAAATTCCTTCAGATCCATTGCAAGCGGGTATATATTCTTCATAGCGTCGCTAATATAGGGATGACCCAGTGCTAGGACATCGTGCATATACCCATACGCTGTTGCTAAATGGTATTACCGAATTTCACATAGATATTTTTACTGAAAGATCTTGGAAGCTTGTTAATGTTATTATTCTTCAAACCTAGTAGCCCTGTTTACTGAGCTACTGAAAGGTATCAAGAGTCAATTAACATATTGTTCTGTCTATTCTGCACTAAACACATCCTGGACGCCGCCATAGCTTCTGATACTTTTTTTTGTTTTGCCAACAGCCTGGTTTCTATTGTTCCCGAGGTTTTTTCAATCACAGTTTTGAAGACACCAGACATATAAAAGCTGGCTATATCGCTATTTTATAGTAATAGGTATTACTAATAGACTGACGTTTCATTGAACATATTAGTGATACCGGTAATTAATTATGCATACAATGTGTCCAACAGCGAGTCATTTGAGACATTGATTGGTCATCATAATCAAATGTTCTCCGTTTTACAACAATTATGTCATTTGACAACAAACATTTCTGGTAGCACCAATATATTGGATGCTATAAAGAAATAATTCAATAAATAACACCATTAGTGAGAACGTTTTTCCTATCTAGAAAATAAATGGTTCAGCCAATCTAGAATTACTCGATCAAGGAATAGTAAAAGATTGCATTAGTTCTGCCATTCTAGCCCATTCTAGGTCATGTCCACAGACCAATGCAAATATAAACTCTGAACTGTTATACTTGTTTCTGGTTTGAAACAGACTCTCTATTCCACACACGAATATACAAGCGTCTAGTCCGTTATTCAATAATCAACCGCCGTCCTTTAAAGAATCTCCGCGTCCATAATCCAAATACCTAATTCATATAACCAAAGTCAAAGAATACGATCAGTGCATACATAAATCGAGACTAGTTTTCTGCAATTTAGGGAGCGCTTCGTTGGCCCAGTGGTCTAAGGCGTTTCGCTGGTGATCACTAGCTTCACACCGCTGATCCAGCTTCATTTTATCCAGCCAATTTATACGTTCCCACTTCGAACCTGCCTTCATTTATCTAACCCCCTTCAGTGTTCAAAATCCGATGTGTAAATTTCAGGTACGAACAAGAGACGGCGTCATTCCTCATAATATGGTGTTTGTATTAGCTCTCTATATAGGTCAGCCAACAGTAACGCTCTTCTCCGACCCATTTCGCAATTCAAATGTTTTCGAGGTCAGTGACGTATCATATCTATTTATAAGTTCTTTAACATTAAGGGGGGCGGGGGCAGATATATCAAGGGAAGGTCGAAGTGGGAACGTAGAAAGTGACTTGATAAAATGAAAATGCGCTGATCCGACACGGGCTCGAACTCCGCTGGTGCAGTGTGGGGATGTTCGCCAGTTACTTGCCGACGGGCGGTAGTTCACTCCGGTTTGTCCAGCTTGAATGAAATAAACTTGAGTGTAGCATTAAACCAAACTCCTGCAAGAGAGTAGCTGTCATAATTGTAATCCTTTTTCGACGACATCGTGGCGAGAGAAAGCCATGAGCATTCGCGTAAAGGCATAGGCCCAGCTATTATGTTCCATCACTAGTATACTGTGAATGAGGTCGCCAATATAGGGATTATCCAGTGATAGGAAATCGTCTACATAGCATATGGTGACTGAGAACGGACGAGCTATGGAAGTGTTATCTTTTGACAATTTTTGCATATAGGCGTATTCATAAGAGAACAGAAGTGATGCACAATTTTGACACCTTGGGATAACTATACCATGTTAGTATATGTCATGCCGATATTTTTATTGATTATTCCTGGAAGCTCGTTATTGTTAAACGTAGCCACCTTATCAGCTTGGGAATCTATCTGGTAATCCTGGGTTTACTGAGCTATTTAGATCACAAGTACCAAGTGTCAATTAACATATTTTTATGTATATTCTAAACACATCCTGGACGCCAGCATAGTACTTAAATCATTGCTAACATTTTTTTTTTCTGTTGTTAACACTGGTTTCCATGCAAAGTTTTGAACACACCCGACATAAAAACTGGCTATATCTCCATTTTACAGTACTATGTATTACTAATAGTCTGACGTTTAATTAGACATGATAGAGATAGCGGTAATTAGTCAAGAAAAAAAATGTGTTCAACAGCGAATCATTTGAGACAATCACCGGCCATGAAGTAATTATATGTTCTCCATTTTACAACAATTATGTCAGTTGACACCAAAGCGTTCGGGTATATTTCGGATGCTACAAAGAGATAATTCAGTAATTATCCCTATCAATGAGAACATTTTGTCGAACTAGAATCTAAATTTTAAGACATTATAGGATGAATGCATCAACGAATGGAATAGCCGAGCCATTCTAGCACAATCTAATCCAGATCCTGTATGTCGACTTGTCATACTCACTGATCAAGGCAAATGTCAACTCTGAAATGTTTTACTCGTTTGTACATTTAGACAGACCCAACACTGCACACTCGTAAGGCCGAATATTGAACAGATTAAGTAAGGTATAGACTGTCACCCCAGGTACAAGCCATAATACATTAATGTGGAGAGTGTTACCCCAGACACAGGTCATAATACATTAATGTGGAGACTGTCACCCCATGCACAGGTCCTAAAACAATAATGTGTGGAGACTGTCATCCCAGGCACAGGTCCTAATACATTAATGTGGTCACTGTCACTCCAGGCACAGGTCCTAATACATTAATGTAGGGACTGTCACCCCAGGCGCATCTCCTAATACATGAATATGGCCGAATATTGAACAGATTAAGTAAGGTATAGACTGTCACCCCAGGTACAAGCCATAATACATTAATGTGGAGACTGTCATCCCAGACACAGGTGCTAATACATTAATGTGGAGACTGCACTCCAGACACAGGTCCTAATACATTAATGTGGAGATTGTCACCTCAGGCACAGGTTCGAATACATTAATGTAGGGACTGTCACCCCAGGCACAGGTTCTAATACATTAATGTGGAGACTGTCACCCCAGGCACAGGTTCTAATACATTAATGTGGAGACTGTTACCCAGGCGCATCTCCTAATACATTAATGTGGAGACTGTCACCCCAGGCACAGGTCCTAATACATTAATGTGGAGACTGTCACCACAGGCACAGGTCCTAATACATTAATGTAGAAAGTGTCACCCCAGACACAGGTCCAAATACATTATGTCGAGAATGTTACCCGAGGCACAGGTCCTAAAACATTAATGTGTAGACTGTCACCCCAGGCACAGGTCATAATACATTAATGGGGAGACTGTCATTCCAGGCACAGGTCTTAAGACATTAATGTGGAGACTGTCACCGCAGGCAAAGGTCCTAATACATTAATTTGTAGACTGTCACCCCAGGCACAGGTCATAATACATTAATGGAGAGACTGTCACTCCAGGCACGTCCTAAGACATTAATGTGGAGAATGTCACCCCAGGCACAGGTATGGAGACTATCCCCCCAGGCACAGGTCCTAATACATTAATGTAGAGACTGTCATCCCAGGCACAGAACCAAATACATTAATGTGGAGACTGTCACCCCAGGTACAGGTTCTACTACATTAATGTGGAGACTGTCACCCAGGCACAGGTCCTAATACATTAATGTGGAGACTGTCACTCCAGGCACAGGTCCTAATACATTAATGTGGAGACTGTCACCCCAGGCACAGGTCCTAATACATTAATGTGGAGACTGTCACCCCAGGCACAGGTCCTAATACATTAATGTGGAGACTGTCACTCCAGGCACAGGTCCTAATACATTAATGTGGAGACTGTCACTCCAGGCACAGGTCCTAATACATTAATGTAGAGACTGTCATCCCAGGCACAGATCCAAATACATCAATGTGGGGACTGTCACCCCAGGTACAGGTTCTACTACATTAATGTGGAGACTGTCACCCCAGGCACAGGTCGTAATACATTAATGTGGAGACTGTCACTCCAGGCACAGGTCCTAATACATTAATGTGGAGACTGTCACCCCAGGCACAGGTCGTAATACATTTCAAGAAGGAAATACACTATTTCGCTTGAATATTCTAATCTTTGGTATATTGAAAGTTTATATTTATTGTTAAACAGATGTGCAAAATTGTATTTGAATTTGACTAAAGTTGTTTCCTTGGCAACCATATCAATTTAGTAGGAATTGCATAGAATCTGATGGGAAAGAGTTTTGACCAATAAATCTGGTGTTCCTATTTTTTTTTAATTTGTCTTACATATAGCAGTGATAAACGTGTCATTTGAAATTTTTGTTAAAAAGGTATGTTCATTTTTATATAAAAATCCAATTATTAGCTCATCTGGGCCGAAGGCCCGATGGGCTTATGTCATGGCCTGACTGTCCGTCGTCCGTCGTGCGTCGTGCGTCGTCCGTCGTCCGTTGTGCGTCGTGCGTAAACATCTTCTTCTCTGAAACCGCTTGGCCGATTAAGCTGAAACTTGGCATGCATGTTCCCCCCAATGAGGACACCAGAATTTGTTCATGCTGTGTCGATACGATTTTAAATATGGCCGCCATGGTGGCCATCTTGAATTTGCCATTGAAACATTGTTATCGCGATTTCTCAGGAACTACTGCATAGATCTTTCTCAAATTTGGTACACAGGTTCCCCTTGGGGTCTAGTGTTGTGCAAGATACCTGTTGTGGTCTGATTCACAAATCCAATATGGCCACCAGGCGGCCATCTTGGATTTCCCCATGAAACATTGTTATTGCAATTTCTCAGGAACTACTTTGTGGATCTTCCTCAAATTTGGTACACAGGTTCCCCTTGGGGTCTAGTTGTGCAAGATACCTTTTCTGCTCTGATTCGAACATCCAATATGGCCACCAGGCAGCCATCTTGGATTTCCCTATGAAACTTCGTTATCGTGATTTATCAGGAAGTGCTGCATGGATCTTTCTCAAATTTGATACACAGGTTCCCCTTAGTGATGCTTTTGTGGTCTGATTCAGAAATCCAATATGGCCACCAGGCGGCCATCTTGGATTTCGAAATGAAACATTGTTATCTCGATTTCTCAGGAAGTACTGCATGGATCTTTCTCAAATTTGGTACAGAGGTTCCCCTTGGGGTCTAGTTGTGCAAGATACAATTTGTGGTCTGATTGAAAAATCCAATATGGCCACCAGGCGGCCATCTTGAATTTGCCAGTGAAATCTTGTCATCATTATTTTTCGTTAACTACTGCATGGATCTTTCTCAAATTTGGTACACAGGTTCCTCTTGGGGGTCTAGTTGTGCAAGATACCTCTGCTCTGATTCGAACATCCAATATGGCCACCAGGCGGCCATCTTGGATTTCCCTATGAAACTTCGTTATCATGATTTATCAGGAAGAACCGCATGGATCTTTCTCAAATTTGATATACAGGTTCCCCTTGGGGTCTAGTTGCGCGAGATACAATTTGCGATCTGATTGAAAAATCCAATATGACCACCAGGCGGCCATCTTGTATTTCCAGATGAAACATTATCGCGATTTCTCAGGAACTACTGCATGGATCGTTCTCAGATTTGGTACAGAGGTTCCCCCTTGGGGTCTAGTTGCGCAAGATACAATTTGTAGTCTGATTGAAAAATCCAATATGGCCACCAGGCGGCCATCTTGGATTTCCAGATGAAACATTGTTATCGTGATTTCTCAGGAACTACTGCATTGATCTTTATCAAATTTGATACAGAGGTTGCCCTTGGGGTCTAGCTGTGCAGGATACCATATATGGTCTGATTGAAAAATCCAATATGGCCACCAGGTGGCCATCTTGGATTTCCCCATGAAATTTTGTTATCGTAAATTCTTGGGATATTACTGCATGGATGTTGATACACAGGTTCCC